>NW_019060632.1:78550-110685 GCF_000696155.1 Zootermopsis nevadensis | reverse complement strand
AAGCCTGGTATCGACTGCGCGCGGCTGCCTCGCGAGGCAATGTTCGTTGCTTTGCCTCGCAAAGTCGATACCATGTTGCCACGCGTGGCAGAACGAACAATGCCGCGCTCGAACTTGGCGCGCGTCGCGCCAAATCTGAGCGGTTCTTTGTCCCGCGGCAAAGGGATTTCACTGTGCTGTATTCATGGTGATCTTGCGAGAACTGACGAACAGCGTCGATCACAGCCGAACACGGTTGCCGCGCTCGATGCTGGTAACCACGAGCACAATGAGCGAACGAACGAGTTTGCCGCGCACGAACAGGTGCGCGAGGCAGCCGCGCGCAGTCGATACAAGGCTTAAGACGCCGACCTATAGAAAATCGTGTAGTAAAAATAGCCCAGATACCTCCGCAGAAATTAAATTAGTTCTTTGAAAGTTTACAGTGCCAGGAATCAAATTGCATAACAGCAAACTCGCATATGGAAAAGTTTGCATTTCACAAACAGATCTTACCGATTCGTCGATCTCATTGGAGCAAATTCGTGTTAACCAAACATACGTAATTGCAGGGATGAACTGTGTAATTTTTAATCAAAATCAGGGATGTAAGAATTACGATTTATTATAAGAATCAGTAGGAGATACATTGTAAAACGTTATAAATAATACTAAACTACACTTGTTTTCACTTTTTGACTTCCTGGTTTCAAAATCGGTGTTATTCTCGATCGGCGTAAATCGAGGGTTACCTGTACTATTTACCAGTCAGCCACCACATACACTTCTCTCTTCCTCCTCCTGATTATACTAACAAGCCAAAATGGTGGCCTTGCGAATACTAATACCAACATTACACGGTGAAAGCATTCTGCCATTTCAGATTTTGTTCATCACTTCTACTGTAATTAAAATATACAGTATGAGTAAATCTTTTGAGAGGGATATAATTAGATTAAAGTTATGAATACCGGTATTATTATTATTAATGTTATACTAGTGAATGTTATTTTTAATATTATTGGTATCAATGTTCAAGAATTGACAGCTACATGAATAATTTGACGCTATCCCAAATGTAAGATTCACTGACAAAGATGCTGCTTATGTGGGTAGAATCGGCAACTTGTAGTACCACACACTAATAACAAACATTGAATAGCGTAATGTTGAAATACAAATAAATGTTCATGTAATGTGTTAAATTTTGAATTTATAGAGCATCTCCCGCCAATTATTTGAAGTCTTTTTTTTCCTTCCCGGGTAGAAGATTGGTATGGTATGAACCAATCATGCTTTAGAGTGACGGACGCAATTTTGAAAAATGTATTACTCCGATTTATTTTTAATGTAATTACAGAAATTTTACAAATTAATACATATTATTATGTAATATAAAGTGAAGTTTGTATATAATTACTAGTGATGGGTTATGTATCTTTTGGGTTTCGTATGTATGAGTTGAGAATTAGAAATGCACGGCACTTTTTATTGCGGATGAATATATGAATTTGAATTTTGTGTGAATCTGTAGTTGGTGTTGGCTTGGGTTGCGTTGCGTTGCGTTGGTTGTTTGTGTGAGGAAATTAAACGTGTTTATGTTGTTTGAAGTTGTTGATATCAGAAGCAAGTTCATGACGATTGTTTATATTTAGCATTAAGTGTAACTAGTAAGAGACTTTCTCTGGCTGCTTGTCGGTAGTGAAACTTCACACTACTGAAGAACAGCAGATAAACACATGCAAGTTGTGTTACCAAAAAGTTGCTGATGTTGGAAGGGTTTACCACATCTGTAAACAAAGGGAAAATTTCCTTTGATTATATAGTAAATCAACTATAACACTTTCCTTGATAATCTTAAAGAGGTTTCCATTCCATGTTTTTAGCATGGTTTAGTAGTTTTTATTAGTACTGTTATTTATATGTGGTTTAAGGATGCTCTCAGCTGAGACTAGCATCAGTATTGGCTTTCAGTTGTTCCAGCATCCGCACTTGATTTATGGGTATCTTTACTGAAAGTATTATGAATGTGATTAAGTGACTTGTTCAGACAATTAAATAAATTCTAGTAGTAGTAGTAGTAGTAGTTTAGTCTCACATGGTGTTCAGTTATAGGAGAGTATCAAATCATATTTCTTCTTATTCCTGATGCTATAATTACCCATTATTCACACTGGGACTACTTTGTTATGCGTTTCAGAGAGTGCTCCCTGCTGGATATTATCATTTGTGGCCATTCGTTTGTGTACAGTACGAGTTAACTAGTATAGGTTCTGCAGTTAGGTGAACTTCAGTGTGTGTTAAATATCCTGTTTCAGTACATAATGCTTTATTTCAAGAGCAGTGATACCTTAGTAAATTAACTGAATGTGTGGCAGTTTGCTGGAATTTTGATTCTTGGTAGGTTCAGGGTGTTGAAGTTACCATACCTCCATGTAGTATCAAGATTAGGGATTGTATTGAGCTTTAACTCCACAACTCCTTCTTCTGTATTCAACTTGTTGACATATTGCTAAAACTAGTTGCCATGTTACCATAAAGGGTAAAGTTGAAGTTATCATATCTTTAGATTTTGTTCTCATTTTCCTTATGTTAGCAAGGTTCATATTACAATTTTGGATTTGGTACCAAAAATTATATTGCTTTAGGTTATGTTTTATGTTTTTACTGTTCATTTTTATTTGTTGTGATTGAATCTTGAAAGGCGTGTTTTGTTCATTTATGTTCAGGGTGTTGAACTCTACAGGAATGAAGTTGTGAGGCCAATTTAGCTATCCATTCCCTTTCTCCTGATGTTATGTTGTCTGCTAATACTATGTAGGTCATGGGTCAGAAGATGATATAAAGTTCTTATAAAGCTGACTTCAAAAAGTAGTGACTCACAAATTTTATCATCTGCCTTCCATCAGTATTCTGTAGTCTTGTTTACTTGTGTCATTTCATTATCACATAGTCAGATCTAGTTTGCAGTTATCACTTTGTGTACTGGTACCATCAAAGAAGTCTCATACATCTGTTCCTTGAAACTATACTAAGAAGCAGTATCCAAGAATGGAGCATGCACTATTTACTGTTGCAAGATCTAGTTGCCATAAAACCCTCGGGTTTCTTCTGTAGGAAGGTTCTATGACAACTATGTTATAGCGACCCATCTGTAATTGTAATATAAATAAAATCATGTTACAGAAATCTCAGAATTGGCCATAGTTGGCATACCCATGCCTTTTAGGTTAGTCTAGTTTGTAAGTTGCTTGTTAGAATCTTTATTTCTTAGAAGGTTGTAATATTTTTAAGTACTTCTTGATAAATTTTGTTGGTCTATTGACATGTTCATGTGAAGGTCAATCCCATTTATGTTGTTTATAGTATATCTTCTTTGCCAAAATCACTACATGTAGTAAAATTGTACTGTTCTCGCATTTTCTATTTTTCATGACTACTGTTTTTTTGAGGCGTGTTATGTATTATCACTTTATTTTTCCTATAGCTTACTGTTGTATTGGTCATCACCATATTGTTGTGATCCACACTTGTAAAAAATGATAGCACGTGGACATTTAATCTTTATAAAGCATAATGGCAGAGATGGATCGATCTATCCTGTTACAACACCAACCTGCTCTGTTGGTAGAGGATACGACAATGACATAAGAATTTATGTGCAATCTGTCTCTGAAGTGCACTGTGAAATTTGTACATCAGATTTTCAACCGGTAAGAGACCTAAGAGCATCAAGGAATTGCATGAGGAAATGATTGTTGTAAAGTAGTTTCATTTAAGAGTCTAGATAGATATATCTCTTGGAACTGAAGGAGTGTAAGAAAATTACCCACTCATTTTGTCATTGTTTACAACGTGTACTACTTGGTTTTACGTGTTCATGTTATTTTTTAAACTGAAGAAATGATTTAAATGCAATAAATCTCGGTTATAATAACATAACGAGTTTGTAGTTATAGTGTGATAATGATGACTTTATATTTCTTACCATAATTTATATACAGGTAAATTGGGTTCTGGGGGAGAAGAATAGCTCTTTGCTACCTTTTCAGTTGCATGTTTTCTTAATGATACGGCACACGTAAGTTTTGGCCTGTTCTGTTATGTTGGGTTTTGTTTTGGCTGGTAACTCATCAGTAAAGATTTTGCTGTTCATTGACCAGCATGTCTGTAAACAAGGGATTTTTTGTGTCTGAAATGGTTGATGTTATTTGCAGGTTAGAATGTCAAATCTAAAACTTCTTGACGATGGTGAAGAGTCAATTGAATAAAAATTTACTTGGATATTATCCATCGTCTAGTAATAAAACGTAAAACGACGTTTCGGAGATGATTTTACGTTTTATTACTAGACGATGGATAATATCCAAGTAAATTTTTATTCAATTGAGGTTAGAATGTGTTGAAGATATGTATCAGAGTAAAGATTCAATTTAGTATCATCTTCTGTTTTATCTTTGAGGAAGAACAATCAGCAAATTTTGTCTCACTATGAACAAAAGATGGGAAAATGTGGGTTTTATTATATTGGCAAAGCATTATTGGAATGGTTTAAGGTGTTCTCATTTTCTAATTTGAAGATTTACACAGAAAATTTTAAACATAATTAGAACAAGGACTACAGATGCAGTAATGGGTGGCTTGGTTGTTTTAAAACCCATTACTGAAAGTGACCCTGTTTTTATAAGTGGCTGAAATAATGAACATGTTACAAGTATTGAAGATTTTGTTTACGTTGATGATGATCTGGAAACATTTTTGGGTACCTACAGATGATGACAGTAGACTCAGTATTACAGAAAGAAGATGTAAGTTCCCATAGAAAACAAATAATATTTATAATGAGCAAAAGTTATTGGTCCCCCTGCATTCGTAACTGACTTTTCCTGTATTCAACCTTTCCTTGGGAAACTTGGGAATTTAGATTCCCCCTAACCAGGCAGGCCTTTTTGGTGGAAGATGTGTGTTGAACCTTTTGATTGTTACAAATTAAATCCAGTCAAGTTTATGCACAGTGAACATGTTTTGATTTTCGTGTTGTAGGCCATATAGTGTGTTAGAGATGGCGGTTAACATTAAACACAACCATGTGTGCTTAGCATGAAGTCATGCCAGTGTCATGAAACAGCTCAGTTTTGGCATTATTTAACATCATCACCAGCAAAAGTTACAATAATATATTTCTATATGAAAACAGTTTTAATCTGTAATTTACACATTTGTAGTACCATACCTGTTAAGTAACTTTACTAGCAAACCAATTTTCTTTCTTTTTCTTACAGGCAGTACTGAAGAATTTAAGCAGTATCAATCCAACTAAAGTTAATAATGTGTCAATTCGTGAAAATGAGCACTATCTAGAACATGGTGATATGATAACTACCGGTGAAAGGTAAGGAGCTCTTTGAAAAATTTTGCAACGGTATAACTGTTTGAGTGAAATTTTGGTGTAATGAATGCCAGTATATCGAAATGTTTGAAATATTATTTCTTAGCAGAGTATCATATATTCTAGTGGTAAAATGGTTCATGATAATGAATGTTGGTATAACAAAATTTCAACATATCATAGTAATGCCCTTTCCCAGTTCAGAAAAATTGTTCAGATATGAGATATTTGTTAATATGTTTATTTAGAATGTTTTAACCTTTCCCAAGTAAACACAGTGCCTGAAATACAAGTGGTGTTTCAGAATAGAGTATATCTGTTGGCAATATGTGTTAGAAACCGTGCATTTTATAGACATTCTCAGCTTTCTTAATTTGTCCGGTATGTAATGTGGCACATGTCTGATGTGCCATGGAGCTTTAAGAATTTTGTTAGTGTGAGTTTAATTTGTCAATTTACAAAATTTTGTTATCGTGCGATTTACTGTAGTCGAGCCTCTAGGAAACGATCTTTTGCCAAATGGTTTGCAAAGTTTGACTTATTTATGTTTGTTAGATGGAGCATACATATTATGTAAAGTACGTAAATTAGACTTAAGTTATTACAGAAATAGGATTTATAATTGAAATTATATACTGTAAACATTGTTTAAATATGAGACGAAGAGTCTGCTTCAAATTGTCTACTACAACTACATAATAAGTAAATGCATGTCCTAACTATATAAAAAAACAATAGGCATCAGAAGTGGTGTATGTATATAACTGTTTGTTCTTATGGTAAATCTGTACAATTTTCTGTCATTATTATAAAGGACTTTAATACTGCAGTGTGAAACTGCATTTTAAAGCAGTTTGAGACTAATTTTGCTTGAATATAAAATAGCAATTTTTTACAGGTCTTGACTAATTTTGCTTGAATATAAAATAGCTTTTTACCCAATTTTTTACATGTCTCTTCGATGGGAATACCTCCCAGGGTCTCAATATTACTTGCCTACTAACACAAAGAATGCTAAGCCTCTTTCGATGTCCCCATTGCGTGGAAGTACTGGAATGGTTGGCATGCCTATGTCTGCATTACAAAGTACCCTAGGCAGCCAACCTTTTAGTAGACGGTCTGTAACAGGTAATACTATGTTTATTTTGATTGAATGGGTTTTGAATTGAAAGATTGTCTTGAAATTTGAAAGAAACTTTTTCCCCTCATATGTGTTATTACTCTTCTCTGAGCACTTGGTTATCTATTTTCTATGAACCTTTTTATGATGTATATGCAGCATTCTTAAAATTAATGCATAACATATTTCTGTTGTTTCATCTTTCAAACTTCTTTTCTCTGTGCTAAATACATGTTCAACATGAAGTAAGGTGTTCCTGACATCTGTAATTCCCTATGCTGATTTGTTTATTGTTTTGTAGTTAGGATAAATGTCATAAGATGGTTTGCTAGTGCGTATGAAGAGTGAAGATTGTAAAGTTCATTGTAATGCTGATCATTACTGTAACACATTGTGGATTATCTAGTAAAATAGGAATGAGTGCTTGGATTATAAGCATTACAGTTCAAATCTGCTGTGACTATTTATTAGATTTGTTTCCTTTGTTTGCAAAATGTATGTTATTGGTTCATTTCAATTTTTAGTTTAACTTGTCTTATTTATATCGGATTTGAGACTTTCCCGGCGAGTACAATCAATTAAATCTTCTTGTGCAATCAGTCACATTAACTGGTTACGCTAGTAAACCGATGTTTCGGGAACCAATCCATGGTTCTCATGTGACAGTTAACGCGGCTGATTGCCCGAGAATATTTTATTGATGTCTTATTTCTGTTTTTCAGATAAGAAGATAAAATTGTCTCCTGCCTTAATGGCCTCAAATGGACAAAGTGCATCTAAACGTCTTGTTGCTATTGTTAGTCCACAAAGAAGACCACAGACAGAGAAGAAGGTACTAGTGCATATTGTTGAAACCAAAGATGGTCAATTTTACATATGATCCATAAGTAATCTGTGTGTGTCTCAACCAGCATGCTGTGACAGTTTGACTTCAAAAGTGTTTCAACACATTAGAAGTGTGGTAATAATAGTGAGATTCCTTTAGTCTTTATTGCACTATAGCTGCCTTGATAATTTTCAGTTTGTCATACACAGCTTTTTCAGAACGGACAGTTGTAGTATTAATGTGTCCATTTGTTGTTTATTATTGTCCCTAACTTGTTACACTGCTAATTCTTTTTTGAACTGTAATACATATTATATATATAAATGGAAAACATATCCATGTATGAAGGGATTTTAAATGCGTGCATACACACAACTTAATAATGATACATTATTTTCTGTGACTTGATATTTGCCTGTATTTTAGTGTGTTGCCAAGTGAAACACTATTGTGATCGAATTATTTGGTTACAATATATCATCTGTTAGATGTGTATAATTTCCGTCTTTACTGGACATTTCCTTTCTAGTTTAGGTTGTAACTAAGGTAGTGGCAGGGAATAGAACACCAAGTCAAGAAACTGTAGGCATTGGAACTGTAGTAGCCTTGACCTTTTCGTTGATTCCTCAATTGAAACAGAGAAGTCCTATGGTGAGACAGCAATGTTTTTACTCCTTTATGTTAGCATACAAAAGAATTTGATATGTGAACATTGCACTGTATTTCAGTGTGGGGAGATGCTGTTCAGGAAACTTAGCACTCACACTTACATACAGTTTTATCATTATGCAGCATGTCTGAAGCAGAGGTACTGTGTCATTTGTACTCTTTGTAGGGTTGGTGATCATTGTTTGAGTTTTCTCCCTCTCCCCTACCATTTGGGCATGGACTCTTGAGTTTTGCAAGTTCCCAGTTCCTTGCCAGATCCCTGATCAATTTGCTTACTATTCTCAGTCTTATTTGGGGTTCCGTATGTTGGGTATGCTCTATTTTCTTTGATAATTTGATGTAGTTTCATTTTGGTCTCTCAAGTTCTGGAGAAATATTCAGGCATTATTTACAGATTATCAGCAGTACTACAATTTTTGCTATCCTTGTTCGTTACACCTTCTATTGGAGCTTAAATAGGGCAAGAGGCCATTTCAGACATTGTCCCCATCTCGCATAACGCATGCAAGCATTAGAAATGGGATGATGGACATCTGGATCAGTGGCCTTCAGTGCATTAATGTCCAAAGTTTTCACAGTGTGTAACTAAAACCATTTCCATGGTTCTTGTATTTTTCCTCGCAGTTAGTGAATTATGCCAGCATATAATATACCTTGTGAGATATGTTCCCTTTTGGCTGCTAGGGTTTCAACCTGTTTTATGGAATTTTTAGGCAGCAGGTACTGTTACAAGTGTAAGCTCACCTGCTGATAAAACTGTGGCAGAATTGAGGAACCAGCCTTCTAACAAGAAAAAAGATCCTACGCCATCAAAGAAAGAGTACAGTAAATCTGCCATGAAAACAGCTGTGTCAGATATTGGTGTAAAGATGCCTGGTAAACGGTCGTGGCAGGTAACTTTTAATTTTGTTACTTTGAAGTGAAACAATTATGTAAAACCATTAATGTTTCTGTTGTGGACAGCAGACTAATGAAAATGGAGGAACTGGTTTCCAAATTATGCATTTTATTGCGTGAGTCTTGCACACAGAATCTGTTGTGAATGTAATAAGAAAGTAAGTCTCTCCACTTCTAGTAACTGAAAAATTGCTAAATGGTTTTTCCTTAAATTTGGAATTGAGGTACTTTCCTGAGTATCTGAATGTTTTTCTGTGTGTATAATGAATGAATTGCAAAAAAAAATTGTAACGAAAGTTGTTTATGAAACATGCATTATGTGTACAATACACTTTTTCAATAAATTTTCCTGTTCTATGGTATTGAAATGGGAGTTTTATGCTGACTGTGGTTGTAATAATAATGCACTTGTACACATTTTGTACTTTCTCATGAATGGTTGAATGTGCAGACATTGGTGACCAGCAGAAAAGCACCACTAGTAAATGCCAAGGCTTGGAAATCTGTTGGTGGCTCATCAGTGTCAAGAGTAAGCCGAATTCCATCACGTTTGAAATCTGTACCCAAACTCTCGAGTGCTAGAACACCTCAGAAAAGTAGGAAGTCATGTGGAAACTTCCAAGTGAAGAATACAGTATTGTCCATGAAAAAGGTATTTTGAGAACCAGGGTTGTCAAGAAAACATTTTGTAGTTAAAACTTTGCTCTGTGTAATAATCACTGTTTCATGTTTTTACAGAACATTTCCTAAAACAGGCCTACAGTTGAGGAATATATATATATATATATATATAAATTCTATACCTTTCCTTATGACAAACAGCCTTTTGTCATTATTTAACAAAGTTCATAAGATCCAGACTACCTTGGCCATGTTATTTCATCAGGGTATAATGTTGCAATTAAAAAATATGTTGTATGTGTCATTCTGCAGACAAAATCTGAACAGAAGGTAACATTTACTGTATCAGATCAAGAAAAGAAAAGGAAACTTGAATCTGGACTTCGTTCAGCAGAAAGAGCTGCTAAAAAGTTGAAATTAGAGAGCCCAAAAACACCTGATAAAAAGAAGATGGCTGCCCTCCTAGTGTGTCATGGGAAAGTTTCACGTCCAAAGACTCCACAGTTTGTTTCCAGTTTCCCTCAACCAGTGGAAGACACATTAAAAGGTAAATAATGATATACATATATGGGTTAATGTATTTATAGTATATATTAAAAGCAACTGAATTGTGGGAAGTAGATGTGTTGTATACGTAATAATTGATTTGTGACATGAACCTGTTCTGTTGACTTGACACAGTGGAAAGGAAGAGTGGGATACATACCACAGCAGCAAAATCTGGAAGTGCAGTACGTAAGGCTGCCAGGAAAACATCAGAAAACTTGCAGTCAGTAAGTAATGATAAAATAGCATCACCAAATCATGTATACTCTATGGTAAGAAATTACATCATGTGTACTATTTTTATTCATTGGTTTGTAGGCATAACATTTCAATTTTGTTCCCACAGATTCAGACACTCACTGTCTGTACTGGACTTAAAATTTTCTGTCATCTTCTTAGTCTTCCTCTTATGGGCTATCCACATGCATCATCTTACCTGTGCAAACTTGGTTTACGCAATTTAATTGAGGATTTGAACTACAAAACTGATTTTTACAAACCAAAAATTTTGTCTTGAGTAACTTCAAGACTGTGACTTGTGCATTTTGCAGAACATGTGGACGTACACTTCTTTTAGTTAAGTTTTTTATATTGGGACATTATATGAGTGTATAGTAAGCAGTTTTTACTTAGGTTTTCTGTTGTGACTGGGCAGTTGCACATATTTTTTCTCTCTCAAAATGTCTGGTGGAAGTTAGTGGAGGTATAACAGTTTTCCATTTCTGTGGAATATAGAATCAAGATAATTTAGGGACAGAAATTTGAAGTCCAACCCATATGAAGTTTTTAATTTAAAGAAGTGAAAGAAATATTTAAAAGTTATACTGTTCTTTAAAAAAATTGTACTCTGAGAAGTTGATACAGAGAACAGTTTAACAAAGGTAGATCTTCATTGGGAACTGGATAGCTCAGTCAGTATAATGTCTGTATGATGACTGGAGCTTTTTTATTATTTTTATTATTATTATTATTATTTTGTTTTTCCTATGCCTATGTACAAGGTCATAGTTTAAATAATGGACACATATCTTGAATAACATTTGCAAAATGTATGTTCTGTCTGATCATTTGTGACCTCTGGAAATATTCAGTGATAGTTTTTCATAAATAAGTATATTATCAACATTCCTCCAAGTGCAATTTAACCATTCCTGGCAGTCAAAAATTAATTTCTATTTGTGATTGACATAAGTACTAATTAGTGAGTCTGTTTATAATTGAAGTAATATCTGCTTTCTGCTGGTGGCAATATTTGTATATGTTTGCTATTATCATTGTCTTAAAGATTGTGGAAATTGTCGCTTTATTTCAAATTTTTCGGCAATTTCTTTTCATTGCCCTTCATATTTACATAACTGTAAGAAGGCACAAAATATTGAGAAGCATATTTATTGAGTAATTTATATTACATGTACACCATATAATTATATTACAATAAATAAGTCCATGTAGGTTGCTGTATGAAATTTAGTACAGATACTTTTTACTTGCAGGTACAGGTAGCCCTCGATTTACACCGGGGATGCGTTCCTGGACGAACCGGCGTAAATTGAAACTCTTTTATAATGTAAATCAATGGGAAGTCAATTCCATGCGTTGCCAGCACCCAAACATTGACTAGTAATATAATGGCATTACATTTAAAGCTCTGAAATAACGTAAATAAAATAAAGAGAATTTAAAAAATATATTTTATACACTTATAATCAGCAATTCGTTGGTCCCCGCGATTGACTGCGATTCTTTCATGTGATTGATGTGTACAGTCATCTCTGCTGTTATGCGATAGTTGCATTCGTGTAAGATGCCGACCTATAGAAAATCGCGTAGTATAAATAAACCCGGTACCCCCGCAGAGATTAAATTAGCCCTTTGAAAGTTTAAAGCACCAGGAATGAAATTGCATTAGAGCAAACTCGCATATGCAAAAGTTTGCATTTCACAAACAGCTTTTACCGATTCATAGATCTCATTGGAGCGAATTCTCGTTAACGAAACATACGTAATTGCAGAGATGACTGTATTTATAATTTTTATTCAAAACCAGCGATGTAAGAATTACGATTTAGTATATAAATCAGTAAGAGGTACATTGTAGAACGTTATAAATAATAGTAAAATATATTTTTTTCACTTATTGACTTGCTGGTTTCAAAATTGGCATTATTCTGAACTGGCGCAAATCGAGGGCTACCTGTATATTCATTTTAATGAGCATTACATATCTCTAGAAACACCACTAACAGTGGTTAAAAAATGTCCTCTGGATTTTACAAGTTTAGGTACAGTTTTCTGTTCACCCAAAACAGTACATTGTTCGAATCAAGTGTTGTGTCTGCTTTGCAGGAAATTCCAACAGATTTCAACTTTGGTTCCAACACTCTTGATCTGGATGTATCATTTGGTGAAAAGATCAAAGAGAGCCCACTCAGATCATCTCAGAAAAGTCGTAGAAGCCGCATACTGAAATTAGAGCAGGCTGTTTCACCTAAACTTGAAGAAACTGTTAACATATCTGGTGTTGCTGAACTTTTCAGTTCTCCAGTGAATGTATCTAGTAAACAGAAGATTGCATCCATTACTTGTGATAATGGACATACTCCAGCTGCAGAAAGAGAATTGAGTGGTATATCTGCATCTCATCTTACACCTGACTCTTCAAGATCAGAAATTGGTTTCAGCTCAGGCAAGAAAACTCCTAAACATAGTGTCCATCATTCACCCTTTGGGAAACGCTTGAAGAAAACTCAGCGGTCTAAATCAGCTTCTGACAGTGAAGATGTAAAAGATGCTGAGACTCATCAGTCTAATCTTGGCACTCCTCATGCAGGCAGAAGGTCCAGATGTATAAGTCTAAGCACTCCTGAAACCAATGATCTAACAAACAAAACATTATCTGCAAGGAAATCAGGGATTTTGTCTGTGAAGCAAACTCCTAATTATGGGTCTCACTGTTCTGGCACAACAAAGTCACCAGAAATGGGAGAGAAAGCGAGATCAGTTACTTCAAGCACTCCTAGTCCTAAACAAACCACTTCAGGATGGAATTCAAGGAGTTCATTAATTGCCATGCAGTCTCCAAAGTCTGTTGAGTCAACTTCAATATCACCTCCAGAGACTGGAGATAAAGGTGTATCTGTATCTCAAGGTACACCTGCTTCTAAGTTAACTGCTTCAGTAAGGAAGTCAAGAAGTTCAGTAGGTATTCATTCACCAGAGTCTTATGAATCAGATTCAAGATCATCACCAAGGACTGGAGATAAAGGAAAGTCTGGTTTTACAAGCTCGCCTGCATCTGAACGAGCTGCTGCAGCAGGAAAATTGAGAGGTTCAAGAGTTGTCATGCAATCTCCTGAGGTTGGAGGTACTGGAAACTCCTCAACAAGAAAAAAAAGGAATGCAAATAGCGCCATTTTGTTTCCAAAGGCTACAGATCAAAATTGTACTTCTGTGAGAACATTTTTAAGGTCTCCTGCTGGGCAAGATCATGAGGAAGTGATACCTGTATCAGACTTATCTATGTTGAAGCAGTCATCTCCAAATGCTGTTGCTTTGGTGTTGGATGAAGGCCATGGATCTTCTGGCTCAGGAGTTTCAAAATCTTCAGAGAAACATATGCACAGATTGCCCAGATCAGATAGCACTTTGAATGCTGTTACCACCCAGAATTGTGTGTTGCTGCAAGAATCTGGCTTTTCATATGATTATAAGAGCAGTTCACCAAAGAAGCGAGTTTCAGAGTCTTATGAGAACCAGACGTTACCAACTCCAGATTCCGTTAACACAACTTTTGATTTTGATTCTGTAAAGACTCCTCATATTTCTGTAGAAAAATTTGTGTCGCCACTTTCCTCAAGTAGGAAACGAAAGAGTTCGACGTTACAGGTAGTGAGGAATGGACAACATTTTCAGAAGCTTATGGAAATGTCACCAAAGAATAGTCTTGGTAGAGTCCAAGAATTTTCAAATAACTCTAGAATTTTAAAATCATGCAAAAATGATTTTTCAGATGTTAGTGGTGTGCAACAACTTCCTGAAACACAAAGCAGTCCGAAATCTCCCACAAATGATACGTCAGATGTGCATAGAAGAATTGAACTTACAAAGGCATCAGGGTCTCCAAAATCTACAAATTACTTGACAGATATGTTTATAGCTAAGCACCTTTCAAAGGTCCCAAGGCATCCAAAGACTCCCAAAAATGATCTGAAAGATGTTTCTGGTGTGAAACAGCTTATGAAGACTCCAAAGTCTCCTAAGAATGATTTGAGCGATGTTCGTGGTGTGAGACAACTTATGAAAACGCCAAGGAGTCCAAAGTATCCCATAAATGATCTGAGTGATGTTCGTGGTGTGAAGCAGTTAATGAAGACACCTAAGAGCCAAAAGTCTCCTAAGAATGATTTGAGTGATGTTCGTGGTGTGAAGCAGCTAATGAAGATACCTAAGAGCCAAAAGTCTCCTAAGAATGATTTGAGTGATGTTCATGGTGTAAAGGAACTTATGGAGACTCCAAGAAGTGTGACGTCAGCTACAGATTACTTAACAGATATTGATGTTCATGAGCTTGGGAAAGCTGTAACACTTGGTGGTGATTCATCATGGACAGAAAGTAAACCAAAATTTGATAGTTCTGCTGTAAGTGGGGAAGTGTCTTCTGTGGCCACAAGGACACGTCGCAAACAGGCATCTGGGATGGCAACCCCCATCAAGCACTCTCCAGAATTTATCAAAACAGATATTAATGAAGCAGGCAAAAGTGGTACAGAAATGAATGCTGTGCAGAAGAATGTCCATTCACCTGAAGAAGTAAAGGTAAGTTATAATTTAATTCTGTCATCAAAATAGTATTACTATGTTTACTCACATGTCACATCTTAGTTTTCTGTCTCTCTGAAAATTTATAATAGGAATTGTAATTTATGCCTAATTAAATGGAAAGAGGGAATGGATGTGATGTTAGTAGTTGTATGAAAGAATTTTAAATAGAAATGCATGCTCATACATTTCTAGAAACACATTTAACATGCCCTCTCCCTTTCCCAGGATTTGTAATGCATAGTAGGTTAAGGTTGTGATAAGTGCCAACATAATATATTAAGTCAAATAGCACATTTTCTTGTGGCAATGTCATAATAAATATGCAAGAATTAGGTGCTAAATGTGTCATACGTAACTAATGTTGCCAAGGTAGCTCAGTCAGACTGACTACAGATTGAAGAACCAAGATTCTGTTTGCAGCGGGGACAAGGAATCGTTATTGCCTGTTAATCCAGACTGACACATGCTCACACACCCTCCTTTCTAATGGATACCAAGGGTCCTATCCCCTTATATCCGCTTATCCCCATCTAGTTCCAAGATCAAGTAGGAGCTTTCCCCCTCTTCCCCCCCCCCCAAATGGCACCAAGCTGTGAACTGGGGACAGCCTTACTTTTTTGTAGTTTTGTTTTCCAGTTGGGTATCTTAATACATTTTGTAATCTTTCCTTTCATATTGTAGACAAGTAATGCAAGAAGTAAACGTAAGAGAAATGAACCACATAGTACATTAAAAGCTGAAGTAGCAGATGGAACCCCAAAACCACTGTCAAAGAAGCAAGGGCAAAAGGAGAAGGTGGAAGATGTTGAGGACCCTTCACCAGGACGGCATGTTGATATATTAGCCGGGTCCTCTGACAAGTCTCTTGCCTCTGGCAGATCACAAAACAGAGTACAATCTAGTGTTCCCAGTAGCCCAACCACACCAGTGGCTAGAGTTACAAGGAGGAAGAGAGGTGTGGCTACTGCTGAAGTTAAATTGCCAGCCTCTCCGCCTGAAACAATCAAAACACTGAGGTCAAGACGAAATGTAGCGAAAACAGAATCTGCTACAGCATTCGAAAAAGCAAAAGAAGATACAAGTGATGTGCAGGTCTCCTCTCCACCTGCTAGGAGAACCCGAGGTAAAAAGTTGACTTCTGCTGTTGAAATTTCATCTCTAAAGAAAAAATCATGTAACGCAGACACTGTAGAAGTGGAATCACCTTTTCCTTCCAAAATGCAATTGGGTGCTAATGTCAATACTGATAAGGAAGAGTTCTTTCCTGCCAGAAGCAAAAGGAAACTATATGGCAGTGTGAACACTGGTTCTGAATTATCATCACCCCTGAAAGTAAACGAAAGTACGAGTGTGATAGTTGATACTATACCATCGCCTCCTAGAAGACTACGGGGAGCAATTGTTACTACCAAAGTTGAAATTCCTCAGTCACCAGTTACAAGAAAGACTAGAGGTAAATTGACTGTGACACCTGCAGTAACATCATCACCAGATGTTAGTACAGTGCCAGTGGAAAACCAGTTGTTTTCAACTACTAGCAAGCAGCCACCAGCCAATAGTTCTCCATTATCTGCAGTTGAAAGAGGAAAACAAGAAACCAAACCATTTAAATCTCCATCTCCAAGACCTACAAGAAAATTGCGAGGCACAAAGTTATCAGGTAAGTCTTACAAGTTTGTATGAGGATGTTATTGGTCTGTATTTCAGCGTAATGCTGATAAAATATTTCAGATACCAAAGAAAAATTGGGCATACAATAGAACAGCACACTTATTTATAGATTATGATTGAGTTACAAGAGCAGTATTATACAGATTTCTCATTGAATTTAGTATGCACCTGGAACTAATTAATCATATTAAAATTTGTTCAAAGAAAACTTGTGATCAGTTTTGTAACTAATGAATCCTTGGAAAGTGTGGAAAAGTTCAATATTTGGAAATAATTGTAAATAAAAGTTCCATTCACAAAGAAATAGAGAAGATATTAAAATTCAGTAAATGCTTGTGATGAAGATCACAGTTTGTTGTCTTGTAGACTGCTGTATGAAAACAAAGATTACAGTATACAAAATTATAAGTTATCTATTGTTTTGTATGATCATATAACTTTGTCTCTTGCATTATATTTTGAAACCAGTGTCCCCAAGAGAATACAAGGAATGTAAATACAGAATTTGTGTTGCAACAATTGGGTTGTTGGTATAATGTACAAATTTTTCTCTTGATGACTCCTTAGGTTCTGTGCCAATTAGGTGATCTTATTTTCAAAGGCAGGAAGTCAGAACTGCTTGTGAAGTTAACTCTGACTAACAGGGGAGTGTGAATAGATGGTTTCCAAATATTTTTCTCCAGCATGGTAGGCTATAACTGCCACAATTCTGGAGGATTATTTTAAGATTAAAGGAATTAAGAATGTTAATCTTACTGTTTCGTAACTGAACATCCAAGCATTACTGTATTTACTTGTGTATAAAACACACCCTTGTTTTTTGATTAAAATATTATAAAGTATTGATTTATAACACACTTCAAATAAATGATATACAGGTGGTGAAAGAAAATAAAAAAAGGATTATGTGGGTGGCACATGAAATTATACCTGATTGAAAGTTAAATAAAAGCTTTAATTTTCATGTAATGGTACATATATTTATGTTAACACAAGTTTTTCCTTAAGGTAACCTCAAAGGAAGACGTCACAGGGATTTATGTCTGGGCCTTTGGGTGGCCACTTTTGTCCACATCCATGGTGAGCCAAATATCAGTGGCCACTAAATAGTCTGGATGAGCTGTCATAGCTCAGACTGGGTTTAATCCTCAATGGGGATGGAGGATTTTTCCCTCTAGCTTCTGTGTCAAGACTGGTTGTGGGGCCCACCCAGCCTCCTATCCATTGGGTACTGAGGTCCTTTTCTGGGGGTAAAGTGCGACCGACTTCTTCCTTTTTGATTACCTTACAAGAAAACCATCATTAATGCAACTCAGGGCTTTTATTGTTTGAATGTGTTGTGAAACTATGGAGAATATGTGCCATCAAGTATGTTCATAGATGTATATACACCATTATATGAATACTAAAGCTTTTATTTAAATTTACAATCTGACACAATTTCTTTTGCTGTCCTATAGTACAAGATGTCTGAAGATAAGGTGGGTAGAGTTAGCATTTGTTGTTGCAGGTGATATTTTGTAATAAAACTGAATCAGATGATGGATGGCCTTTTGTTTGAGAGCAAATACATAAATATTAGCTTTGAAATTGTATCTGATAGCAATGTTCTGCTGTGTGCAGAAAGAATCCACTTCCCCCCTTTAAATGTGTGTGTATTACACAGTTTGTTTTTAAGAAATAATAATTTAAAAACATTTATACATGAGGAAATACTGTACTTGTGAAGGGTGAATAGAAGACATTTGAATGGTTCCAAATCTTTATTTAACAAACACTGAATGGCATTACACTGTTGGAAAACATGCTACAAAAATATTTAGCATGCAGGAGAAGTGATGTAACTTGATGACCACTGGGATCATAGTTGTTCACATGACATTAAAGTGACAACTGAACCTTAGAAAGCATTTTGGACATACATGTTCAATCTGCACCAAGATGGTTCATCATGTCACAGCAAAATTCAAAACGTGGCACTCTGTCATTTGGCATAGTGTTCTGTAAATTTTTAAATTTTGTAGGGATGTGGGCCAAGGTGTTTTCTCAGAAGCGACTGCTGGGCACTTTTGTTTCTTTTCTGATACCTGACTGGCCTGAACGCCTCCTTTTCCAGATTCAGCCTTATCTTGAAATTCATTAAACGGCTCTCAAATTAAAGTTTTGTTTCTGTAGTCTGTTTAGTTTTTGTTAAATTAGTGTGTGAAACAGTAATGATCATTTATGTTTTCCCTGTGTATTTCGAGGATGAGATAGAGGGTCTGTTTTGGAGGTAATTTTAGGGAAAGTTCTTCATCCAAATTAAAAATGTGGATTATTAATTTGAACTCTGTCCTCTCTTTCAAGAAGAAGAAGAAACTGAATCATCTGTTACTGAAACAAGAAAGAAGAAAACTAGGGTAATATCAAGTCCATTGTCAAAGGCAAAATCACCCACTCCACCAAGAAGGTAAGTGATTGACTACCCATCTTTTTTCTTCAGTTACGGGACTGTTAGGAGGCAGACCTTCTGTATCACTTCTAGAGAAATACTGAAATTAGGAAATGAGACATGAAAGTACTTTCCACCAGCTAACAAGGTCCCATATTCAACTACTATTTGATCTGAATTCCTGATAACCCATAAGCATACTGTTTGACTTAAAATACCTGCCTAAAATTAGTTCGGTGATTTGAGAAAAAATTCCGCAAAGTGTAGTTGTACTAAATGTGTCACTTTAAGCTATTTTGACTCGTCTAGTAAACCATCTTATCCACAGCAGTCTGAGATTCCAGTTTCTCATGACAGCAGGTATGAAGTTGGCTGTCTTCTGAGTTGTTATCTGGAATGTTACTGGTATTCATTGGTACTTGCTGCCTCCATCATTGGGGTGATGAGCAAACTGTGCATTTATTGTCCTGATGAAGGAGATGGCAAACACTTCTGAAATATCAATAAATCTTTACCAGACTACATAGCACAATAACCCAGAAGTTCTCCATCTTCACAGAGGGTGTATTAACAGTGTATTTCCAGAGCAGATATAGTAGCTGCTTCCAAAGCTATTTATAGTAAATAGCTTTGGAAGCAAAACTGCAAGTTAAGTTGATGTTGGAAGTCATGGAACAAGTTTTAAATCATTTGTGAAAAGTTGCTGAAAAGAATGTCCTCATTTACGTTTTCTATATATGTAATGTTAAGAAATGGACATTTATTGTCTTGATATAATAAAGTTCATGTTATAGGCTGTGTTTATTATGTAACGGTTTACTGAACATTGTGGTCAGTGATTAACAGTTGCTTAGTGTTTTTGGAGGTCCCATGTTTAAATCTTAGCCCAGAGATTAGTTATCCTGACAGTTTGTGGTGTTTCTCAAGGCAACTGCTGGGATAGTTCCTGAAATTGGACCACATCTGCTTCCGTGTCCATCCCAGTTCATTAATCCTGTCTGATTCTTTATAGTTAGTTACTACTGATAGTCTTGTTTAATAAACTAGAACTAAAATCATGAGCTGCAATAGCTCAGTCAGTAAGGTGGCTGGCTAGAAATGGAGATTTAAAGCTTGATTTCTTGACATGAACATTTTCCTCAGAATCACATTTAGAATTGCTGTTGGGCCTCTCTTCAGTTGGTCTGAGTCATCTTTTCTGCAGGAATAAAATTTTGGTGCTTGAAGCTGATTGCTTGCTTTCATCTTGTTCTAAGACCTACATTGCATGGATCATTTATCTGTTCACCTCCATTTGTGATGCTCAGGTGTATGGTAATTTTGCCTGTTACAATGGAAATTTGCTATAGATCTACATCATGAATGATGGAGTGGTGCAAAGTTGCAAACTGTTGAATTAGGAGCTCAAATTGGACCAGATTATTTTGTATATGTACTTCCAGGGGTGGGAGTCAGTCCACAAAGAAAGAAGTGAGCCCACTCGCAACAACAGAGCGTCAGATACGTGCATGTCGAAGAAAGAAATAAAGAATACAGAAGGTATGTATGTTGCAACCAGCTACTTTATTCTTATTAGTTGGGAGTTTATTAGATGTTATGTAAAAAATTTCTTCCATACCATGCTCATAATTTTTAATGTGCACAAAAACCAAAGGTTTAAAAGAAATATGTGGATGTGTATGACTTTATTTCCATACTTAATTTCACATAGGTACCTGCATCAGTTCAACTGTTATCAGCTGTTAATATTAAAATTTACAAATTTATAAGCATTGCTATTGCTGCAGCAAGCAGGTAAACTGTGCTGTCCAGCTTTGGTTTATTTTGTAGCTGGAAAATCTGACTTACCCAGACAGATGTTACAAGATTTGTTGTTGCTATACCTGGCTTTCAGCTGTGCATAATTATTGCATCATTTGTCATCTTTTCTGTTTTGTCAGCTGTGACAATAAGTGAAAGATTATTCTGATTGGTTAGTGGCAGTGTGTGAGGAAGTGAAAATATTCATGTGACTCAAGTTGTGCAAGATTCTCTTAGTGTATGGTGTTGGTAAGTTTACAGTAGATTATTAAGTGTTTTATATCAATCTTATGTTAAGTATAGCTGCATTGTGAAGAGACAGGAAATTCAAAAGAAAGTTTCCCATGGTTTGAGATATTTACTGAAGCACTGTTCAGAATCATGCCATTGTAAGAACAGCTGGGATGATCGTAGATAAGGAACCAGAACATCGTCACATGTAAACAGACAAGAAGTTGCATGATACCAGAGCCCAGCTTGAACATTTGTCTCATAAGTGCCTTATGCAAGAAATAGGAGTATCAGAAGAGACTGCAAGAACTACTACAAATTTTTTTAAGCTATTGCCTTACATAACCATAGTTTTTGAACTGTTTGGAGCCATGTGATCCAATAGTCATGCTTCATTTCTGTAACTGGTATCTTCACTCAGTATAGGGGCGTTTAAAATCTGTCAAACAAGTACGCACACGCAACTCAGAAAAATCATTCACCTTGAAGTGTTCCGTGTATCCTGAGAACAGCTGCATCATGTGGGCCAGACTATTTAGAAGTGGTGGGTAAATGTGTTTGAGCCAATGGGAAACATTTTGTCTTCTGTAATGCTACTGCCACAGCTGAGTGAATAGGGAATGTGAAGCTGGTGCAGTGTTTGCACATAGCAGGTACCAATCCTTGGCATAGATTTCAGAAGATATTCCATTACTTTCACCATTAAAATAAAGCTAGTTACAGTTAATGCACTTTGGCCAAGCTACTGAACAAATATAACAATCAGTTAAAGAATAATAATATTTAAGGGTCAATCATACCATTATAAGGTGTTTTGGTCTGTAGTAGCCTTATGTTTATTTTTTGTTTCAGATGCAGTAATTGTGCACACACACATATCTATCTACATGCCACTTTTGTGTGTCACATAATTTTTAGTTTTTTCTGTGACATTTTCTTACATTGTTGTTGGTGTACTTTCATAACCTCAGAAAATGTAAATATCATAGTACTTTTAACTTTTTTAATGTACAATGTGTATTTTTTATAAGAAAGTAATGACTGAAGTGAAGCTGATAGAATGGTATCAGCATTATTAATTCAGAGCAGTTTTCATGAGGTATTTAAAAGATTTGGATATTGGCCTTAGAATGTTGCCTTTTAAAATGTATGGTACAAAATGTTTATGGCTTTGTTTTTTTCTTGTTGTCATATGGTGCAATTTAGTTTCAATTACAGGTTGTTTAATGTCCTGACCTCTAATGTCTATGAAGGTCCAAACATTTCTGTGTGTCACATCTGTAAGTCTTGGAAACTAATTCCCTGTTTAACATCTTTCAAATTATTCATGTATGTTGGTATAGATTGGTAGTATCTAATGATGCAATATTTCATTATAGAAGAATGTAATAAATTGTTACTTCATTGTTTTTAAAATAAAACCTAATCCTTTTCCATTTTAACTTTCATTTTCCAAAATTAATTTGTGTAATCAAAATGTACAAGAATGTATTGAATTTATGACAATACCTTTATACTTCATTTCTGACAAACCACTTGCATCAGTGAATAAATCAAATTACTACCATTGTAAATTCAGTTCTCAATGCTGCCACTGATGGAAGTTTGTGGACATCTTAAAAATTTTGAATTTGGAAAATATATAAAATATAACACATTATCTCTGGTAAAATTTAGGGAAGTTTTGACATTTACATAATTGGCAGCTTGGTACCTGGCTTCTAGAGTCAAGCAGTCCAGCAATTTTTAACCACTATGGTTCCATTTTACAGTGGTTGAGTAACTGATTTTAAGCAGTCATCTTTACGTTGGTACCTTTAGGTTACCAACTACATGTATGACTCTACAATCTTAGGAAAAGAGGGTTGCTAAGAGTGGGAGCTTTTGTCAGCAAAATATTTTGTGCTGCTTGTCATGTGGATGAGTTCAGTAATGTGTTCAAAATATTTAGTTTTTCTTAGTGTGTTAATTATTTAATGGTGTATCAACTTCTAACAATTGCATACTGTATTGGAATTTGGTATGTAAGACACCTTTTCAGTTGAAAGTGTTATAAATCAGTAGTGGTTTCTGTAGATGAAGATACTGTTGACTGGCATAATGAAGTACATTTAGTATACAGTAGATATTGAGTTTTGGTGGAGTGTGAAATGATGGCAGGCTATTGGGCTGAAGTTGTAGATTCCAAAGTGGATAGTTTACCTGATAACACAGTTGGGTGGTTGGAATTCAAGTTGATTTTAATCATGGTTTTCACTTGCGTGCAGCACAAGTAGCAAAATAGTCACCTCTCGATGGGAATGTAATATTTTGTAACTTGCTAGACTGCTGATATTTTGATAATTGAGTAATATTCATAGTCACAAATTTGCATTAATTAATACAGAAGCTGTATTCAGAATTGAAATGCTGACAAATATGTGTAGCTTATAAGTAAAACTATGGGCATGTTTTTGAAAAGCAGTTTAATTCAGGAAATGCTTCCTCAATGCAGTTCAGACTTATAACTGGTGTAAAAATGTAAAGATAAAACATTTTATGTCTTATACAGCTGTAAATCTTAATCTCCTACATTGATGCTTTAAAACAAAAACACTTGTCATTTAAACAAAATTATTTTATCTACTGACATGAGTGGGTTGTGTATGATCTAAGAATAAACTATATTTCCACAGCATTAACAAATTAATTTTAATGATGGTGATTGTTTCTGTGAGGTTTCTTCTTAAATTTTAAATTAACTGCATGATTCATATGGTTTAGGTGGGTAAACAGGCAGTGATTATTATCTGCATCAGGACAGGAATTGATACTGTCCTCATGTGCTAAGGCACCATGAAGTGCGCGTACTATGTTTCCCTTACCATTTAAACGACGACTACCGCCTTCTCAATGCGACTTCTATGTTATCGGTAAGTACGTGAAAAAACGCTCTGCTGCATGCTAGAATGAGATGCTCTTTGCTAATTTTAACTAAAGAGGTCTAATGCCACGAATCCTAAAGAACTTTGAAATGAAATTTGGTGCTCGCAAGAGTGAACTTTTCTTTCAGTGCTGTAGACGATGTTGGTATTAATGTACGCGTATATCTATGGTACAGGAAGAGGAAATTAATGTGTTTGGTGCTGTAGGAAACTGGTGTAAAATTAGCAGTTTCGAGTAATAATTTACGTAGAGTATGTAGATGTATTGTAATGGGATTTAAAGTACGATTTAGCAACAGCACAACCTAACATTACGTGGTATTAATTTATTGTATGCGATACAATTGCAATACTGTGGGTTATATACACACAGTTGATGGATTAACAAGCAGTGTATATAAATTTGTTTCAAGAAAATGGGTGAATCGACATCGAGTCCGTATGACATTAATGGCCAACATTTTAATCCTGATATGTATTTACATAAGCTACTGAAGGTACAAAGCAACGTTTTATTACATGTGCAATATACATAACAGAATCGGCCCCCAGTATAGGTTATTGGACCGCGAAAGTGCTATATGCATGATTGTGTGTAGTAAAGAAATCTGCCACACTTTACATTTCCCATTTCTTATTTTTATAACCTTATATGTGTGAGCCCTGTGCAATCGGTATGTTGTAGTTGGTGCCACGGGTTGCTCTACGGCTCTCTGGTTCGAACCCCATGCCTATGTGGTCCAAGGGTTACAGATTCGAATCCTTGATATATCTGTTGGTGTTCGACTTATTTTCTTACTTTCAGTGTATGAATGTAAATGAAAATAAATGAGGTATGCACTATATCTTCCACACATATTGGGTACCACAGCTACTTAACTTCATGTGATAAGTACCTGTAAACAGATACAAGAATTAAATATTGCAAGAATTATAACATGATAAGTTAATGGTTGGGTTCAGTAATAATTTCATACTAAGTTTTGAGGTTATATTTGTTGACTGAAAAGATAAAGGTATTCCCTTGTCCCAATGCAAAAGGCATGCGGACTGGAGAGCCATTATCTTTCCGAATCTGCTTATATTTGATGCTGTCTGCGTTGCGTAATTTGTTGCCATAAAGTTACTAGGAATAAAGAATAAAGCTCTGTTAATCATAGATTCCTGTCAGATGGTAGGTGAATGCTTAGCTGTTCTGCCCCCTTTACTACTGTGGAAAGTATACCCTTATCTGATAACGAATTTAATATAAGGTTGAGTGGGCTCCAAAATTGCCATGAATGTGGCAGGGAAAAATAAAATTCCTGACTGGCAAGATAAATTCTGGTTATCCAGCATGTATGCAGTCACAGAGTTATCTTAGCTCAAAGTATTGACTGGTAACTAGTAGTCAGTCACAGTATATATTATCCCATCTCACAAAATTTGTTTAAGTGTGATGCTATAAATTGAAAAGTTTAGGGGGAGGGGGCATGAGGGTTTAGGCTATCATGTAACTTTGGCTTGAGAGTCTGGTGAAAATCCATACAATAGTATTGTTACTGCAGACACTTTTTAGTTCCATAGATTCATCTTAGAAGGCTTCATTCAGAAATCTAGAGGGAAGAATAGTTGAACAATATATCATAATATAAGTGTTCAGTTCAATTCTAAAGGGTTTTGACAACAGTAGTTTACGATTAAAATTATTCGTTATTAGAACTTTTTCCACTGGACCAATGACAGACTAGTTCTATCTAAGGGACCCAACAGAGGAGGTACCTCTCACTTGAAGACTGAGACAGAACCAGCCTCCGAAACGTCGTTATTTTAAAAGAACAGACGATAGAAAAAGTCCTGATAACGAACAGTTTTAAGTAAGTCTTCAGGCTTTCATGATGGTTTCTTGCAACTCATATTTTAATTCTTGGGAAGAACCTTGTACCATTTGTGGAGAATATGTACATAGCAAATAATGAAGGTAAAATTACTTTTAATGCAACTTCATTAGTGTATACTACTGAGAACCTATGTGTAGCTGGGAAGTTAATACTAAAATGGATCTTGAAGAAATGTAATTTGAGGGTGTGGAGTGGATTAATTTGATTCATGATAGGGACTATTGTTGGATTATTGTGTGGACAATAATGGACCTTAAATTTCAATAGAATGGAATTTCTTTATTATCTGAACAGCTGTTGGCTTCTGCAGTAAGATTGTGCTCCATGGAGTTCATCATTCCATTGCTACTTTAATATTTAAAATGTAAAATATTTAGATAAATGTTGGACCAATAAAATTGAAGGCATGAGAAATTGAAAATAGATATCCTCAGTTCTCACCAAATTTGCCCAGAGAGAAAATTCATCTGCCTGAGACTCCAGCCCAAACCATAGAGTAGTAGTAGTAGTAGTAGTAGTAGTATTTGAAATATTAATATTTTTAATGGAGACCTTAGAAGGGAAATGTTAAAGTATTCTACCAACAGCAGCCTTCTAGTCAAACTATATGCGCTCATCCTTTGCAAATTTAGAACCCAGTTAAGTTGCTAACAACTGAGTGTATTCCAGATCCCTTGCATGACTGTCTTCTGTATACTGAAAAAAACATTGATGATTTGTATTTAATAATCATTTCAGGATTGCTCACTAGAGCAAGTCATGGATCAACAAGGAGAGATTATACGAGATACACAAGCACTCCACTCAGACATGCAGACTCTCGTATATGAGAATTATAACAAATTTATCTCAGCCACAGACACCATAAGGAAGGTAATAGTGTGTGTTTCTATTTGTTTCTTGTCTCATTGAAAATGGGCGTAACATCAGAAGCATCTACAAATATACATATTGTGAAAATGTATCAGTTAGTAGCTGAAAAAATTAATAAATAAATTAATCCCAGATCAGCTGACCAGGAATGGCAGCACAATTTGGAGGCAGTCATACTTCATTCATTGAATTCACATCTTGATGTTTTACTGTTCTTGCAGATGAAAAGTGATTTCAAGAAAATGGAAGATGAGATGGACCTCCTTGCAGCAAATATGGAATCGATTACATCATTCTCTGAACAGATATCATGCACCTTACAGGTATAGCATTTATTAGTGATACATTCAGTGTATATAGACACAGCTAACTTCTGACTGCCGGGAATTTGAATCCAATTAGGATTACATGCCTTTCTTAGGAGGTGATTGAAAAATGTACAATAAATTATACATCTGAATTTGATTGAAAAAATAAGACCTGACGTGAAATATTGCATACATCAAATGGCAAAAGCATGAATTTTAAGATTTATTTACTTTTATCAGTATTTAAAATTATGTATTTGGAGCAGGCATAGAATTTATTGTTGCTGGCAGTTTCCAGGTTTGAAATCCACTGATGGCCATTGACAGAGATTAAAAATATATTCTTGTCACTATACAGGATGTTCAAATGGTTTGTACTTTTCTCATAAGGTTATGTGTCCATTCGTGATGATACAGTAAAACCTCTCTAAGTTGGACACTTGGATTTTCCATGAAAATGTGTCCAACTTACATAGGTGTCCAAGATAGAGGAAAGAGAAAAATCAGATTGTGGTCTAATGACAATATAATCTATTTACTTACATACACTAACTACTGTAGGCTTACTTGGATTAAGAATTAATGACAATAGTATTAATAATAATCTTTTGAAGCTCACTCCCATGCATTGCACATTACACTCCAGCCTCAATAACGTTTTCTAAAGTTAATTCAACCCATTTTCTCCTCCCCATCGCAAAAAGAAAAATTCCATTCCTGTTAACACAGTCTGAACTCAAATTCAAGCACAGTACTGATGGAGTTAAAACTGTCTTTTCTGCAATACTGTAATCCAGTTAAGAGTTCAGCAAAAGAATAGTTAAACACTTGCAATGCATTCCAATGATGGGTTCAATGTCCATAAGATAATCCTCCAGAGAGGAGCATTCATCAGTCAGAAATTCAAAATAACAAAATATGTAACTAAAAAAGTTTCCCTGAAAAGCATTGAAATTAAGTGCATGAACCTGTCCAAGATATAGGGTATTGTGGGCATGTAAAATTATAGGATATTTGCCGGTTCCAATTAAAAGTGTCCAATATAAAGGGCTGTCCAACTTGAGGGGTTTTACTGTATTATTTTCTGAAATGTGTTGTTTGCTTATATTTTTTGTTATAATGCTTCTTATAATTTGCTCATGATTTTAAATTCCTTCAGGACACAAGGCAGCAAATTACTAAGCTGTCAGGTGTGCATTCATTGCTTAAACGTCTGCAGTTCCTTTTCAAGTTACCAGGAAAGTTGAAGGTGACTCTTCAGGAAGGGCATTATTCTCAGGTAAAAGTAAAGTTGTCCTGGATACTTGTTAAGCACTACATCGTGAAGGTGTATGTTGTTATCGAGCATCTTTTTAGTTAGTTTCCTTATTAGACATTCTTTGCACAAATGCATGAAATGAAAATATTTAGGACTAGTAATGTCTGTTTCTGTCCATGATTGAGCTCAAAAAATGCTAGACAAATTGGTGACTACTGTAAAATCATACTTCTCCATTTTTTTACAGTAGGTAATACCAGCATGGCAAATGAACAAACTTGAAGGAGGGATCAATATTAGCACCTCTTGCATAGTTCCATACGGTGGTGTATGGATACACATTTTCATAACATACAAAACACTGTGTTATTGCATGAAATACAGTGGTAGATTATTTTGTTTCAGGCAGTCCAGGATTACATCCATGCTCAGAGAGTCTTACACCAGTATGGCAATATGGCATCTTTTCAAGGCATTCAGAGTGACTGTGAAACCATTGTTGAGGAACTGAAACAAAAATTGCGAGATCAATTCAAAAGCAAGGAGGTATCTGTCAAGTGTTATGTGCTTACTAAACTAACTCAATATTGTATTATAATGTAAAGGTTTCATGGGTCTTGAATTTAGTCTCCTTCGCAGTATATTTTCCCATTTCCCTGAGATCCATTTTAATATCATACTTAACAAGCAAGTTGTTGTTGTTGTTGTACAGTAGCATTATAGATTTGTTCAGAATTCTGGTGTAGTTTCTTGAAGGAGACTGCAATTTCCCTCTTCTAAAGCCTTACCTCATTACCATTCATGATCATGTGGTAATGTCATTCAGTGCTATATAATCACCAGAGTTTAAATGGAGTTCTTTCAGTATCTCAGATTGTATAGTGTTAAATAATGATGACAGTGAATAATAAATTGGAAGAGATGTTGAAGCAAACTGTCATGGTCTAATTTAAGGTGCTGTTCTGGCATTTGCCTGAAGGGACTGTGGAAAACTACAGAAGAACCTCAATCAGTATATCCAGTCTCTGGGCTCAGATTTTAACCCAGGGCCTCCCAAGTACGAAGCAGGCATGCTAACCCCTTGACCATGATGTTCAGTGAAATGGTGTTCTTAAATAATTTCATAACCAACCAGTTGATTATTCAGTTTTGTATTTCCATTTTCTCCTGGTCTTTCAAATGTTTTCTTCACCAGAATTTTATATTAAATTTTGCTTTATGCAAGATCCTTGTACCTGAGGTATTTGATTCCTGGAATCCAGCATCTTTCCCCTCACACCCAGTTCCACACAGTCTAGTAATTTAATTTTTGTCTTCTTCATAAATTATGTAATTTAATGCTCCTCATCCTCAGATTTCTCTTTCTTGTATCATCTTGGGCTTCCTCATTTTATTTGCCCTGTAGGTCATTTGTCTTCACCATTCTATTTACGTCTTTCCAGCTGTTTAAGTGTTATATCAGCATTAAGTTATGTAACAGTTAGATTTAAATAAATCATGTTTGTCCTTGGCCTTGTTTCTTGTCCTTGTTACAGGCTTCAGCTAAAGAACTAGCTGAGTCAGTTGATTTGCTGCTTCAGCTGCAAGAACCAGCAGATTCGTTATGTGCAGAGTTCCTGGCACATGCAGAGACTCATCTCTGTGAACAGCTGACACTCCTGGAGGGATTGCAAGACCAGGTTAGTCTCATTTAAAAAATAAGTGAAAACTAAAGATTTCCTTTTGTGCTTGAGGTCACAGTATTAGAAAACTTTGAGTCTATTCAAATTTAAATATTTCAGTATTCACACTTTCTTAATTAAAACAGAAGAAAATATAGTAGAATTTGAAATGTCCTGTGTGCGATACCACACAGAATTTGAAATGTCCTGTGTGCGATACTGGTTAAACCACAACCCATTTTGTATTGTACACTGTTGTTTAATAAATTTTTCCATGAATAAAAGAAAAACGTTTTATATGACTTGTCCGAAGGTATTAATGTTTTATTATACTGAAATTTGTTTAATTTCCTAAGAAGAATGCTTAATTTTGCATGTTTTGAAGATTTGGTTTCTATCAACAACTTTACAACATTGTTACCTCCCTGCAGTGACACTTTTGCAACTGGCACCAGAACTTTTTATTCTTGGTATAAAGAGTGCTGGGTCAGTTTGATATAAGAATGTTGTGGAATCTTTGTCAAATTTTAAAAATCTCATCACAGTAATCCTTAAACTAACACCATTTTGTACCTTGAATTTTATTTTACACTTCTGTACAGTGTCAGACCCAGTATCAGGCAAACTAAAATCCTTGACCTAAAATCCATATTTTCTTCCGATGATTTCTGTGGCTGCATTTTCCTATGCTTGTCTTGTTTAAAACTGTTGCTTCACAGTTCTTTGACTTACTACCATGTGCAAGTAGCACCACTGTCTACAGGCTTCTTACTGCTGGTAGAAGGCAGCTTGTTTGTTTTACTTGTTTAGTCATTGTATAGCACAAGATGTGAGCTTTTACATGTTTTTTATAGGATGAAGATAATATCACACCAGATTATAGAGGTTCTCTTGTTTCTCATGAAAAACAAATTGTGAATTGTAGATAAAGCATACCTGAACAAAAATTTTGATTATATGTTTTTTCTATATTGAAATTCCTCTGCTTAAAGATCCAAAATCCAGAAATTGCTAAAAGCCTTAGGTCCCAGATTTTCTGGATAAGGGATTTGATAATGTAGTCACATTTGAACCCAGGACCTCACAAATATAAAGGGAGTGTCAAATACTTTATTGATATTTTTGATTTAGTGCTAGTGTTTCGTATGTAACGCTACTTTATGTTTCTTTCAGGATATTATTGAATTTGTAGACATTGGAAGTTCAGGATTTCTAAGTGACCTCTGCCTGGTTGTGGCATCGTACAATGACATGTTCATCAATAGACCACACTTGCATGATATTCAGCAATGGTATGAAAATTCAACTGTGAAAATGTATAAAGTGATGTTCTTGGTGAAATTGAGACAGAGTATATTAAGGAAATCCTTGATAATATTCAGTTAAGCTGTATAAAACATTAGTTTTATGTAGTTCTAGAATTTGTTCTCCTTGAGGGAAGAACACGAATTGCATGTTATTTTGAGGCAGAGTACTTGTAGTATTGTTAGGATGGCGAAATCTAGGAAATCATGATGGGACATACAGCAATGAGGAGAATGGCAAATGTTTACAACATTTTGGTGGGGAAACCTCTTCACAAATGACTACTTAGAAGATAAAGGTTGTTGAAGATAATATTAAAATAGATTTCATGAAAGTGGTATAAATTATAAGAAAGTATCCTATAGCCGGTTATATATTCATTAATAATACTTTTTACCATCAGTCATGCAAAATCCAAGTGTATGTTACCACAACATCAGTTTATTATTTAAACATTAAAATGCATTATGTGCTACATGTTTTGGTTATAATGGCTATCCTCAGTAAGTAAAGACTTAAACAGTAACTATATTAGGAATGCAAGACTATGTATATGTATATTACAATGAAAACAAATTATGAAGAGGATATATATATATATACATGTAAAATTTCACTGGATTTTTAATATGTTAAATGTGTATCTACAGGTACTATAGTTCATAAGATAAAAATGTTTTATGTAAGCACATACAAGCAGAATGATATATCAAGTCCACTTGTGAATTGAACAACACATAACTGCCCCTGTGATTATTATTGCAAGGAGCCTTTACCGAAAGTTAGTTCATATTGAAATATGATTTAACATGCACAATTATTAAATGAAAAATAACTGGGTGAATAGATGTTGATATCATCAAATTCAAAATTAGAGAAATGGGTTGTGAGGTTGTCTACTGGATTGAACTGGATCATATTTGTG
>NW_019060632.1:45788-78534 GCF_000696155.1 Zootermopsis nevadensis | reverse complement strand
AACTGTTGTATTCTGCTAACATAGGTTAATTAATTTGATTGATTAATTGTTTAAGGTATTTAATTAGCTAGGTAAGTAAAGTGGTAGTGAGTCAGACATTTGGTTATTTAGATATGTTTAAGTAAATAAATAATCAAAGTATCACAATCCCGGCTTCAATGTTTCGTTGGTTATCATCATTAAACTGAAAGATGAGATTTCATGTAGTTACTATGTATTACATTGCAAAAGAATTCACGCCTATATTAAGAAAAGTTGCATATTTTTGAAAAAATTATTATCACTCTGCTCTAGTGTTAATGTCCCTTCCATTTAAGAAGCTTTTATAGTCACCGTATTGGTATCATTAATGGTAGGGCATTAAGAAGTATAATAATGAGGTTATTTATACTACCATGATAGTCTATTTTCAGTTTTATTATACTTGCTCTCCTTTTACTCTATACTGCCTCCTGTTTTCTGGTCAGTGATGAGTTGGATTCTGTGGCATTATCACAACTGGGAAATTTTGTACTGCGCAATATGCAGCATTATTTCAATCTGGTGGGAAAGCGAGTGGAGCGTGAACAAGAAGGTGGAGCAGGGGACACGTTGGTGCTGGTACGAGCGCTCGATCGCTTCCACCGCAGACTTCAAGCTATGAACACGTTGTTTTCTGACACAGATTTTGCTAGGTAAAAGTAAGACTTACTTGGATAATGGATATATTGACATATTTGTATAGGTTATTGTGTTTCAGAATTTTTTGGAACACATACTCCAGTTAATGATACAGTAGTTCTTTTGGCACTTACTATGGTTTTTAAAAATATTATTGTAGACACATTCCTTGTTTAATGTTGTTGAATTACTTTTATAAAATTCTATGCAAATTAAAAGGTGCTGTAACAGGACTGAAAGTGTAGTGGATATATTTTAAAAATATTTTCATGGTAATTTTGCATACTGTATTGGCATTGAGTTTAATTTATTGCAGATTTTAATGTGTTACTGCAAATTGTGTAAATATAATAAATATTTCCTTGTATTTAGGTATATACCATGACAAGGAATGTTCCATTAAAAATTGTGGATCTTTACATTTCATTTCTGTTATACACAGTTCTTTTGTGTGATGAGTCATTTGTGAAACAAATGATTAACTTTGACTTCAGTATCATGTAGAGTAAAAGTTATATTGGACCAAATATTAAAGTTGCCTATAACTATAGTGTAGATTAGTCTGACCTAAATCATTTGATTTTGGAGATGAGATTTCTACAGCTCCTCTTGTCATTTTGTTCTAGAAGAGAAACACTAAAAACATTTTCTTAAAGAAATGTTTTTAAGGTGACAGTTATTTGTTTCTGGTTTTGGAATTAACTTAAGCATTCCTTCTTCTTAAGGACTGGAACAGAGATTGTGTTACGTGCTGGATGCCGGCAATGCCACTTCCACCTTCAGACTCTGAAGGCCCATTTTACTGATACATTGACTCAAGTGAGGCATAGCCTGGCTGCTCCTAAGCTCATCAGCCAAGATGGAGATAGTTCCTCTGGACTGTCAGAGTTGCTCACATCTCTTGTATTAGCCACTGTTGAGAAAGTCAAAGGTGTTCTACAAGATCTCTTGGTATGTTTCTTTTTATTGGATGTTCTTCATGTGTGCAGTTGAAATAGTGTTGTTAAGCAGCCTAAGAATCATCTGGTTTTTCAATTCACAATTCAGAATCATACTGCCGTATCACATTCAACACTTGTAACGTACAGCATTTGCTGAATAATCGAAAAATGACGGTAAATGTAATTTTCTATTTTCTAGAGTTTCTGCCATCCAGATTTAACATTTGGTTTGAAACCGCTTTTCCGCGAAGTATTCTGTGTAGATAATGTCCGCGAAGATCTGGTGGTTGGCTTTCTGCATTATCTGACAGCAACAGCACGAGGATTCTGTGATTCTGGTGATTCCAAGTCTCCCCCAGCTTTACTGCTTCTACTTTCAAAAATGTGTCTGGAATTTGAGACTTCTAGTGTACACTATTTGGTAAGTTTGATTTGCCTGTTGTAATACATGTAAGGAAGAATACTTATAACTTGCACTGAGGACACTATTTAGATATGAGACACAAGAAGTAGCAAAGGATATGTAGTTTACTTAAGGAAAAACACAAGTGAAGAACTGATGTCACTGTTTCATACAACACAGGAGCATTTTAAGGATGTGGGTTCATAACTCTTGGTAATTTATCATTGTATGTTTGATAACTTATGACAAATATTTAGTTTTAATTTTGCAGTTAAGTCAAACTGATGAGTGGTTTAACATTGACGATCGTCATGGATCTGGAATCCTCACCAGTGATGTAGAAATTTGCACCAGCATGAGAGCTGCAGCACAGGGGTTACTGAACCATTATGTGAGGATGCAGGGACTTGGTGTATCCCAGGTAAGTTAATTTTATTTATAATGGTACATAATCTTAAAATGTTAATAATAGAAAACACACACACACTACATTGTGTGGAGCCTGGCCAGGAACTGACCTTCCTAACTACAGGTTTTGTACGTTTTGTTTCATTTGCAACTTAAAGTTGCAAAAAATGTGCATATTGGCTTTGCCTTGCATGTTTATATATATCTGCCCATCTGTTAGTCTGTCTGCCTGCCTGCTGGTATGTAACAACTTGAGAAGTATGGAATGGATTTATATTAGATTTTGTATTGGGAAGTTGAATTAAATTTTTTTGTCACATTCCAGTCTTAGTTAAAACTGGACAATTGGACAGGCACTTTACATAAAGATCTATATATGCTTCTGTGTGTGGAATTGACTGTGTGAGAAGTCCCCAGACAGGCACATAACTGTATAGGAGAATTTCCTGTGATGAAGATATCACCCAGCCAGATAGGCTTCAGACTTTCTGCCCATGCAAGGGTCATTGATGTAACTGTTGCCATTTGCATAAGATAGAAGTCAGATTCTGGCAACACACCAGAATTGTTATACTCTGCATACATTTCCTAGCTAGTTTCGGTCTCTCCTGCTGATATGAGCCCGGATACATCAGTAGGCAAACTGGATGGTTACAAGATGGATGGCCACCGGGGGCAAGGATTCTTCTCATTGCCACCACTGTGTCTCAGTCTGTCTCTGGAATCCAGCTAGTGTTGTATTGGGTAGGTGGATGAAGATGACTACTTCCATCTGTCCGTCCATCCATAATTGAGGTTAAAAATGCACGTCATTTGACAGCCACGTGAGATGGTGCTAAAGCAATGGCAAAATTTATCTGGAAGTCCCTGAACCTTTGAATTGACTTCACTCGGTTATTTTGGATGCAGAAGTAGGAGAATATGATACAGCCAAAGCATGATAATAAAAAGGGAGGAAAGTTTTTATTATTGAATGACATGATTGTTTTGTAGATGTTGAGGAAATCAGTTGAAACACGTGATTGGTTGCACACAATTGAGCCACGCACAGTGCGGGCTGTCATGAAGCGTGTTGTTGAGGATATTGCTGCTGTTGATAGTCAGGTTGGTGCTTTATATGAGGAGGGACAGCGAGCAGAGAGAAGTTCAGATTCCAGCAGACGAACTCACAGGTATGCATTTGATCTCTTTAGTAAGATAGAAATAAATGGGATTTTGAACTACTGAAGTAAATAATTATCTGATTACTGTATATCACTATGTGATACATGAAGTAGACAAAGCTTTATTAAATAAACCAAAAATTAATCAGTTAATTTTTTTAAGCTTAGAATGTGTTTTGAAGTTGTTAGGTGTGTGCCTCTAAGTGGAAGACAAATACATCATAAGGGTGACATTAAAACATGTTTTATGTGCCCTTTTGATGGTGCACAAGTGACAAGTATTGGTGTTGTATTAGTAATTTTCTTGAAATCAGTGACCATTTTACTAATATTGTATAGGACATAATGTGTGTTTATATTGTAAGGTGAGTGTGTATGAATTTCATTTACTTTAAATTACTATAAAGTACATATTTAAGAGCCTAAATACATTTCTGGACCTATCTAAAACATCACTCTCCTAAGACAAAAATATTAAGTAAAAATTTGTTGTTATACATAAAACACACATTATGTCCTATACAATATCAGTAAAATGGTCAACGGAGAGTGTGTGTGTGTTTGTACATGTATATGTATCCTTATTCAGCAACTTTTCATTCAACAGACTTAGGAACCTGTATTGAAAATAAGGTTCAAAGAGTCTGGAAAATAATTTGTGTATTTTCATAGTAGAAGCAGTTTACTTCATATAATTTTAATACAAGTAAGCAAGCCAACTAGTTAGCACAAACTGAATGTAATCATTTTTTTGCCATATATAAGTTAACAACTGCTGCAAAGGCTAATGCATAATATACTGAGATATGTGTTTTGCAAATTAATTTTTTACAGTCATTGACTATATGCATGAATTATGAATTCTGTCTTTTGTTTTCCATGTTGATGCAAATGAAGTGCCAGTGTGTCCCGTCATATATATCGTTCCAACTGGTCATCTTATGCTCCCAGCCAACTGGACTCCAGCCTGGTGACAAATATCCAAAAGCTGTTTTCTGAACGCATTGAGATTTTTTCATCAGTTGAGTTCTCTAAAGTTTCCATCCTCACTGGCATCATCAAGATCAGTCTTAAGGTACTTTATGATTACTCTTAAATCTGGGTTAGTCAGAGTAGCTGGGGATAGTGTGATCAGGCTTTGATCCCTAGTAGGAACAAGAATTTTTCTTTGCTTTTTCATTTAGACCAACTCTTGGGCTAACTCACCCTCTTTACCAGTGGATTATTGCGTGTATGGCCTTACATATCTGCACAGTTTTCCAATTTCATTGACCTGATGTACCTTTTCTCCATTCTTAGATATAAACTATCTACCTGTGATAGTAGAACATAGAACCTGAAGTTTGTATACATTTGTGCCAATATAAAATGATTGGTTTTTTCCTTTACTGTTCTAAATGTTTGTTGGCACTGATTTCAGAAAGAAATGCAAAATCAGACATTAACATGATAAAATGTATTAGCAGAAAATGATAATGCATCTTTTGAAGAAACATTTAAAGCTGCCAAATTGTTTAAAAATAGGCGGTTACAGTAATTCCATATCACGATCTAGACTATGTGATAAGTACAGACCAAATGGGATGCAAATACCATATAAACATCAGGCAAGTATTATCACACGATGAGAAAAAAATAACAATTTCTAGTATGACACACAGACAAAATTATGCATTCTTATACTGTGATGTATGCTGTTACAGCATCAGATATACTGCTGCCTACATTGTTTATCTATCTGCTTGAAAAATGAAGTGCATTTGGTCTTCACACTTCTGATATAGTTAAAATATTTTCATAGAAATTTTGAAATGTTTTCATTAGCTACTGTAAAGTCATAAAAGTAACAAACAGAGACATATAAATGATTTTTGGACAGTCTAATGGAGCTGAATGTGAAGAAAAATGAGTTGCATTTAAGAAGATTTCTGTCTTCTGGGTTGTTGCGCTGTGTAGTCTGGTCGATGTTAACCAACGTTTCAGAGGACATACTGCCTCCGTCATCGCCCTGAGCAAGGTTGAGAATTACCCAGTTCTCATAGCTGCTAATTACACACAATCTAGTGGGGAAGATTGTATAAAAATGTATGCTGTTATACATTGCCAACTATTAGCCTGTTACAAAAGTATGCATGGTATGTTGCTAAAAAAACATTTATGAGTTCAAAAGTTAGACTGAATAAGTCATAAAGTACAAAACATAAATAAGTACAATTTAAAATATTAATTTGAGAAAAATTAGGGGTTTAGTATGTAAATATTATAATGTAACAAGAAATCCTCTGCTATACAGCAGACTAAGAATTACAGTAGCGCCTAAAAGGATTATGAGTACTCTTTAGACTACAAATGTTCATCAACAGAATAAAAAGGTACGTGTGTGTATATGGGTATCTTTTCAGTGCTATTTTAAATGTATCCTTTTTATCTGAAATAGTTTAAGACAGTGGTAGACTGTTGAAGATTTTGATGCCAGCTTCTGCAACTCTGATATGAAATATATTCATAACCAAAGAACAGTTTATTGGTCTAGTCTTTGGTACCAAGAGTGTCTGTGGTAGACAAGTCAAACATTGGAGACAAACATTGTATGTTCAGGTACTATATATAGTGTCTCATCATTCTTGTACCAGCTGTGCCAGATGTTTTAATTGTGTAGATAAATACAAGGAGTTGTTAGAGGCTTTGTCTGTCCCAGCATACACTCACTTCCCCTGATGAAGTACAGTCAAGTTAAAATTTTAATCTTCCACTGTTGCAAGTGTCTGTCCACCCATTATGCCAGTTATAGAATCTCCAGGTAAAATTATATGTGTGCGTTCCTGCTTAATATTTTCAGGGTCCTTGGTTTAATTCGTAACTCAGAACCGACTTTTTTAATGATTTTCCTAAGTTCCTTGAAGTAAATGCTGAGATAGTGTCATAAAATAGGCTACAACAGCTTCCTTCAATGTAATTTATAATTCTTCACTTGCAATCAGTCTGATTTAAGATTGCTGCCCGTTAATTTGAGAAAGTATAATTAAACTAAGAAACAATTAATTCAGCTAAAGAAAGGTCTTGTGGCCTGAAGTACATCATGTTACATTAACAAAAATGTTATAAGGAATAAATGTTCTACTTTTATTCAAAATTATTGATGATTTAATGTCAGTGTTTCAGTTGCAGAGTTTTTATAATGCTAAATGAACTATGAAAATAATAATCACTGATCAATAAAGATTGGGAAGGAGGCAGTAATGGCCTATTTCAGAATGCTTTCTTTTAATTTGCCTGGACAGACCGAGGGAACCTATGAAAATCTTCAGTCAGAATAGTTCACAACTGGGCCAGTGTTCAAAATGAGTACCTTCTGAACACAAATCTACATCATCACCACTACATCTGTGTGCTTGATATAGGGATAAACTTAAGTGTAGCTGCTGAATAAAAGATAGTAAAGATGTAAATTGGATTGACTTTCAGTAGGATTAAATGACAGCTTTTGTCATGGAGGTAATGAATCATCAGAATCCACCACACAGGTTGATGTAACATTAACAGTTTTGGTTTGTTTTTGGGAGGAACCCAGCCCAAATCACAGCCGCATAACCAACAATCCTGACAGATTTTCATGGTCTTCGGTGTCTGTAGGTTAGTACTGGCATTCAGCACTATGTAACTTTTGCAGTGGAAACAGTACAGTAAATCACGTAACGATTGTTAAGTAACACGAGAATCGATCACTCAAAAAGAAGAAATGTTTTTATCAGCTCGAAGATCATGTACTATGCCATTACGTTGTTATTGGAAGATGGACATCATAGTGATCTTATTTTGCTTATTTGTGCAGACTTTTCTTGAGTGTGTTCGATTACGTACATTCAGCCGGTACGGTCTGCAGCAAATTCAAGTTGACACCCATTATTTGCAGCTGTATCTGTGGAGATTTGTTGCTGATGAAAAGTAAGTATGTTTGTAAATAATCACAAACTGTGTTTATATTTCAAGATTTACATTTGTTCTAGAATAATATTAACTATCTTTATACAGTAACAGAAATGTATGTAACAGTTTGTAACACATTTATTTTCCACATGTGTTCTTTGTGACCTGGCATTCTTGTGTGTTCAGTGTGTTATTAATTGCAGATACAGATATGCTTCAGTTAAACAAGAGCAGAGGAATGTATTATTTTGCTTGTATTTCGTTAAATATTCACCATATAAGAATGCTTCAAATATAAATTGAGGATCTTAATCAGATATAATTTTATCTCATGTACTAGCTCTTGGTGTCATTTTTCTGAAGAACTTAACTTTTGATGTAGATACACCTGTACAAAATTTAATCAAGATCTGTTGAATAGCTTCAATGGTGAAGTGTGTGGATGGACAGACATATGACTTCTCATTCACAATTAATTTAATGTACTTGTGAAAAAATGTGTAAAAAGCAACTAGTCAGTCAGTTGTTACATTGGATCCTGCAGTTTTGTGTATTGTGTATTCTTACAGTCTGGTTCACTTTCTACTGGATGAAATCCTTGGCAGTGCTGTACATCGGTGTTTAGATCCAGTACTGATGGAACCCAGTGTTGTTGAGATCATCTGTGAGCGAGGCTGAGGATTTTACTCTCATCAAAAGCAAGATGGGTTCACATTTGTTTTCAAGGTCCTTGAAATGTGTTAAAATAATCAGATCCATCATTTAACTTAAAGCATTTGATGTACAGAAATGTTTAGCTGTCTTGCACTGTTGAGGATTTAATCCCCTTCCAACCCCGCTGAGACAGACTGGAATGTAATTATCCATCATTTCACAAAAATATATGCTGTTGTTACTTAAATTATTTCACGTTAAGACAACTTGAGACCACTGGCCCATGTTTTTCAGTTTACTGAAGCATGAAAAAGTGGTTAAATACTTGTCACTGTAAGACAAGAAAATATTACAAATGCATTAATTTTTTTGCAGAAAATCTTGGTTTACATGGGAGAATTTTCTAGCATTATGAGCAAAAGAGAGGTGCAGTTGTCTTTGTTCCATGGTTTTGTATGTAAGAGTGCATGTTTAGATCCAGACATTTTTAAACTTATCCCTGGGAAATGAGCTCATGGTATCCACTGTATAGAAAGTTGTGGGGGCCCCAGAGCAGTTGTGAATGTGATGGTGAAAATAAGAAATTGGGGCCCTTTTGAGAATCGTTGCCCAGTTGTCTGGACTTATAGACAGTCACTCGACTGACTTTGCTTACCCAGCTTGTGTTGAAAGCAAATGGGTCCTCATATTTGGATTAACCTGTGGACCTATCACAGATATATCAAAGATGTGATGTTTTATGTTGTTTATTTGTAAAGAGACCTGTTCAACATCTGGCTCAAGAAGATCTGAAATAACCCAGCCCAAATCACAGCCGCATAACCAACAATCCTGACAGATTTTCATGGTCTTCGGTGTCTGTAGGTTAGTACTGGCATTCAGCACTATGTAACTTTTGCAGTGGAAACAGTACAGTAAATCACGTAACGATTGTTAAGTAACACGAGAATCGATCACTCAAAAAGAAGAAATGTTTTTATCAGCTCGAAGATCATGTACTATGCCATTACGTTGTTATTGGAAGATGGACATCATAGTGATCTTATTTTGCTTATTTGTGCAGACTTTTCTTGAGTGTGTTCGATTACGTACATTCAGCCGGTACGGTCTGCAGCAAATTCAAGTTGACACCCATTATTTGCAGCTGTATCTGTGGAGATTTGTTGCTGATGAAAAGTAAGTATGTTTGTAAATAATCACAAACTGTGTTTATATTTCAAGATTTACATTTGTTCTAGAATAATATTAACTATCTTTATACAGTAACAGAAATGTATGTAACAGTTTGTAACACATTTATTTTCCACATGTGTTCTTTGTGACCTGGCATTCTTGTGTGTTCAGTGTGTTATTAATTGCAGATACAGATATGCTTCAGTTAAACAAGAGCAGAGGAATGTATTATTTTGCTTGTATTTCGTTAAATATTCACCATATAAGAATGCTTCAAATATAAATTGAGGATCTTAATCAGATATAATTTTATCTCATGTACTAGCTCTTGGTGTCATTTTTCTGAAGAACTTAACTTTTGATGTAGATACACCTGTACAAAATTTAATCAAGATCTGTTGAATAGCTTCAATGGTGAAGTGTGTGGATGGACAGACATATGACTTCTCATTCACAATTAATTTAATGTACTTGTGAAAAAATGTGTAAAAAGCAACTAGTCAGTCAGTTGTTACATTGGATCCTGCAGTTTTGTGTATTGTGTATTCTTACAGTCTGGTTCACTTTCTACTGGATGAAATCCTTGGCAGTGCTGTACATCGGTGTTTAGATCCAGTACTGATGGAACCCAGTGTTGTTGAGATCATCTGTGAGCGAGGCTGAGGATTTTACTCTCATCAAAAGCAAGATGGGTTCACATTTGTTTTCAAGGTCCTTGAAATGTGTTAAAATAATCAGATCCATCATTTAACTTAAAGCATTTGATGTACAGAAATGTTTAGCTGTCTTGCACTGTTGAGGATTTAATCCCCTTCCAACCCCGCTGAGACAGACTGGAATGTAATTATCCATCATTTCACAAAAATATATGCTGTTGTTACTTAAATTATTTCACGTTAAGACAACTTGAGACCACTGGCCCATGTTTTTCAGTTTACTGAAGCATGAAAAAGTGGTTAAATACTTGTCACTGTAAGACAAGAAAATATTACAAATGCATTAATTTTTTTGCAGAAAATCTTGGTTTACATGGGAGAATTTTCTAGCATTATGAGCAAAAGAGAGGTGCAGTTGTCTTTGTTCCATGGTTTTGTATGTAAGAGTGCATGTTTAGATCCAGACATTTTTAAACTTATCCCTGGGAAATGAGCTCATGGTATCCACTGTATAGAAAGTTGTGGGGGCCCCAGAGCAGTTGTGAATGTGATGGTGAAAATAAGAAATTGGGGCCCTTTTGAGAATCGTTGCCCAGTTGTCTGGACTTATAGACAGTCACTCGACTGACTTTGCTTACCCAGCTTGTGTTGAAAGCAAATGGGTCCTCATATTTGGATTAACCTGTGGACCTATCACAGATATATCAAAGATGTGATGTTTTATGTTGTTTATTTGTAAAGAGACCTGTTCAACATCTGGCTCAAGAAGATCTGAAATATGTTGTCTTAGATGTAAATTTTTTTTTTAAATGTAATTTATTATCATTATATCCCGTACTTTTCACTTAATTAGATTATTTGTATTTCAACATCAGTTATTTTTGTAATTTTTAATAACAAAATTAATCTTTTTGTTTTATAATAAAAATTGCTGGTGTGATGCACCATTGCACACCTTCAGAAAAAGAGCCATAATGATGGGTGTGTTGTCTGTTTGTGTGGCGTATTGCACCTGCCAGCATGCAGTGAGGTACAGTAACTGATATCTTGCCTGTTCCATCCAGCTTTGTTTGTGATGTGGGGCAGAGGTAACACCTGTGGATACAAGAGGATAGCAAAGGATGGCAGTTAGTGGGTGGGTACAGAGGGGGGAACTGGTATGAAAAAATGCAGGTGTCTTTTCATTCCCTGTCAAATAGGTGGAAGTGTGCCACACTCCAGCTCAGGTCTCCAACAGGTAAGTTTTAATTTTAATTAATTATTTTGTGAAACAATTATTATCTAATTTTACATATATTTCTCTTTTATTGATATGAGTGCATGTGTTTAGTGTGATGACATCTTAAACAAGAAAAACATTTAAGCATATGAGGATACCAGTCAGTGTACTTACCAACTTCTTAGGGCAGAGTTTTTCTTGAGAAGCTGATAGTCACTCAGCTAGTCAATATATCCCATGTTTTTGGAACTCAAAAGTTTTATTAAGGTATTCCTGAGAACCTCTCCTTGTAGTGAATCTGGTCCACAGCATATTTCCTTAAGAGCCAACTTAATAATATCCTGCTGTGTGAACACGTGCTTCCTTTCTGGTTCTGTATCTGAATTTTGTATATATTTCTAAGATGATACTGACTTTCTTTCAAATGCCTTCTGTCCTCTATTTTATTAAAGAAAACTTAACGGTAGTAAAAGATGTCAATAATTATTTTAAACATCAGTAGCATAATAATATATATCAGTTCCATCTGTTTTGATATTCAGTACTTTTATATTTCATAAATGGGATTTCTTTATGTATTGATTTTTGTCAAGGAGATGTAGAATGTCTTTGAGATATGAACATAATTTTAATATTCAGATCATGGGTTTTTTAGCCTTTATAATTGGCCAACTTTAAAAAAAGTACACTCATGATAGAAATGTACATGTGTATTTAAACGTAGTTCTTATAAGAACATCAGTTGCTGCTTCATTATCCTACTTCCACTACATTTTAGTCTGAAATGTAGGCTTCGTAACAAGCAAAATCCCAATATAATCCAGTTACAACATATTATTCTATGACAAATTTAATATTCTATCATATATACATTGGTTTCCCAGATTACTTATTTTAATCTTACTTTACACCCAAAATTTTATAACCATTTTGAGATTGTCATGTATTTACATTTTTAAGCATCTAGTGGCTAATGTTATGAAAACAACATGACACACTAGATATGATGAATACATAACCTATCTTTCCTAAAAGTAATTAGCTTAAGTCATTGGACGTAAAAATCATTTATGCATGGTAATGAGCTTGTTCGTGGTATTTTCTTGAATAAGGAATCCTTTCATCAGACTGGTGGAATCAAAAGATGTGATGGTACAGAATTACTGGAGTTTGATTGACAATGCAAGCAAAAATCCAATATAAAATCTGAAATTTTTGTGATCACTATGTTTTTTCACATGATAAACCACATCTATAAAAATCAAAACCAAAATGTAAGTTTATTTATTTTTTTAATAAGACATCACCTGAGAGACTTCATTCCATAATACAGTATCCTATCAATAATGTAAAGTGTCTCCTATGCTGAAGCACCATGTCATGAAGGCAGCTACAGTATAAAGTTGTAAAACTGTTCTCATATCTCAGGAGATGAATGGCCAATTTTATGCAGTGGCTACTAAACCCTATTGAAAGTGCCCCGGGTACCCATTGAGCAGGAGACTGGGTAGATTCCATAGATGGTTTGGCCACGATAACGAAAAGAAAAATTCCCATCCGTTCAGGAATCGAATCCGAGACGCCTGGCTTTTATTTTTGTTTCGGTTTTTCACCAAGAAAAAATTTCAGGGTCTGCCATGTGATAATTGTCGATTCAGTGATGGAAGGCCTTCCCGAGCAAAAATCTGAAACGAGTTCAGTTGTTACGCTGTGGGGGGGGGGGGGGGGGTTAACGTTCTATGCACTTCCATACACTGACGAGTTCCATGTCCACCAATTAGGACTACTTAAAACTCTCCTGTTCACATACTCACTTCTAGCATTGCGTCACTTCCGGTTCAATTCATCCGAAGTATCGTCGCCTACATTCTATCCCTAGTAAGATAAACTTTGGAACCCAACATTGTCAAGTTCCACATGTGTTGTCTTTTGTTGGGAGTTCTCAATTTTCTACTTCATAACTGTCAATAATTCCAAGTCCTGGTCGTTCAGTTATTTCCTTCTGTCGCTTTATAGATTCCAGGTGTTCCAAGTGGTGTCCAGTGAATTAGTTGTATTTGGTAACTCTGACTACCCGTTTCGATTCCTTCTTTGCACCAACAGCGTATAATGATCACATAATGGGGAGAAAATTCTTAATCTCTGACATAGATTAACGTAATGTGGGGAAAGTAGGACTACACGAGTAAGAATATGCATTGAGGGTTTTGTATGTAAACATCGTGGCAGTTGGCAATATTGAGACTGATCCGAGTGATAGTTCCTGTAACTCCTAAGTGGAGCATAGTATTTTGAAGTGCATCCTTGAAAGACAGTCTCGATAAATGGGGTAAGATGTAATTTTTAGCATTTTGATGTACTGTTTTGTAAATGTGACATGAAGTTTGTAAACCTATTACAGGATTTAGAAACTGATTTTTAAAAGTGTATTACCCTACCGCAGTCAGTAAGCAAAATTGCTTGTTGTTGACAGCAAATCTTAAAGTACAGTATTGCAGTGCAGGGCAAGAGTTCGTACAATAGAACGGGACGAACGTTCGCGGGCTTTTAACTAATATAGCAGATCAGCTTCAAGCGACAACCCAACCTCCGCCGAAAATGAACCACAGAATTCCCCTTTATTGTCCCATTCCATGAGAGAACGGGAGAATAAAGAAGAATAACGGAAAAATAATTTGAAATCTTAACAAGTTCTCCTTTCAAATACGACCTACATGCAAGTCTAAAATAAAACAGGGGAAGCAGGAAACTACTGGCGTAACCCGCACTAAAAAATCAACATTAGACAATGTCATCAAAACTATTATTGCAGCAAATATTTTATTCTACTCGAGTACATTTGCCCCATTATGATAGCACCATTGCCACACATATGGGATAAAATATCTCATTTGTCACTTCTGAACTGAGTGACATTTTTATTATTTTTCGATCAAAAATCATTAATATTGGTCCAGTACTTTATCTTCCAAGCCCATATGAACAGTAAATGTGCATTTTTGCCCCACTTTATTATAATGAACGAATTTCGATTAAATTTATTTTGAGGTTAGGAAAGGACTAAACTAAACGTTGTCGAGCGAATGTAAATCCATTCCATATCAGTATAATATAACTTGAAGATCACATCAACATGACTGTGAGAGTAAGAAGCGCTTTCGGCAGAAGGAATTGCCTGTAAATGTAATGACATGAAACTAGTTCACTTTTAGGTTATTCGTGGAACTAAATCTTTCCATAAAACCGAACAACTAACTTATGATTACTATTAAATATTCCATTATAAACTAATAAACATTATTAAATTGACGTATAGATATTCACTGCTAGTCAATACGTATTCAATTTGGTGGGAAGTTAGAACAATGTACTGAATGAATAAGCAGTATATTTTAACACTTCATTGTTCACTATTATTACACACACTAAAATATAATGTACACTCTAGAACGTGAAGATGGCTGTCTTCTGTGTCGGTGAACCGTGTAGTCTGGTATAAGTTTACCGACGTTTCAAAGTTCCTTGCTGCCTCCATCATCAGGGCGATGAGTAATTAATTAATCCACTATCATATAATCAAAAATTGTTTTATCTGTTCTCGGGCCATTTCATGCCTATGGGTACACAGACAAAGCTATTTTAACAGACTATCCGTGGAGTTGCGAAAGCCTAAAATTGCTCATCATACAAGAAAATTTGTTCATAACAAAAAGTTGTCAGTGGAACCACGGTTCCGGAGAATTTGACGTAAATACGTCTTTACGGAAAGGAAGTTTATATATTGGCTTTATTCTAAATATTTACTTTATACATGCTTTACAATTGAGATAAGTTTGATTAAAACATTGCTTAATCAACTTGAATTAGTTACGCTTGAAATGGGTCTGTGGTAGCTGAATGTAATGTAATGAAATGTTTTATAGGTAACAACAATGCCGAGTAAACAGATGAGGTTTCCTAGGTAACATAACAATGAAGTTACACTTTTTCGTTTCCCTTTTTCGTAACACATTTTTACCGAATGACCCTTCCTTATAGACGTATTTACGTCAAAAACATAGATCTAATCAATATGAACAATCTTTATAAGAAATATGTTTAATATTGTGACACTGGAGAAAATTTCGGTAATTAAATTCATTTTTCTATCCGTAATTAGCTTTTGTTTCTAACGATAGACGTATATGTTACTGCAGGTTATATTAAGACTTCTTAACTTTCATTTATGCATATGGTTTTAGCGTTAAGATACACACGAATAAATAGATTTTTATCAACAGTAGTTAAACATCATGCACATAGGTAAAGAAAGTATTCGGACGTAGCTATCTGTACTCCATATTTCCACTCTTGGGGTCTTTTATTTTCAAAACGTAGTCGCCCTACACTGCCAGTATCCCACAAGAGGTCGTCATACCAAACGAGTCTGAAGCAAGGGTTATGGATGCAAATTGCTTAATTATACATAATAACTGACACGAACGTCCACAGTCTGTCTGCATTCACGATTAGTAACTGCAGAGGTCGTCTGGGACATGTGTCACACGAGGAGAACATAATTGAAAACGAAATCTTTATCGAAAATTGTCAAAGAAAGAGACCTCTTAGAAGATCTAGGTTTAGATGGGAATGTTTAAACCGATCATATATGAACAATGTGTCAAGGAATTTGCTGCATTTAACTGGCTGGGGACGGAATCGAATGGTGAGAAATTGTAAATACGATAATGAGTTTTCAGGCTTCATAAATGCGGGAAAATTCTTGACCAGCTGAGTAATTACAAACTTTACTAGAAAGATCCAGCATCTTGGAGACAGAAGCCAGCTGCACGGTCTCTCGCTTAGACTTAAAGCTGAAGCTACTTTACATCGTAAAGGGCGTATAAATGGAGGAATAAATAACAAAGTGCGATATTATTAATGAAAGGAGCAGGAGATGTTTTTACGTCTTTTCAAGAATAATGTTTTCCTATTTTATTCTTTTTTCCCTTATATTTGTAGTCTGGAGCCGGGGTAGCTGTCAGAAAAGTGACTAGCTACGGACTAGACGACCGGGGTTCGATCCCCAACGAGGGCGGAGGAGTTTTCCTCTAGTCTCTGTGTCCATACAAGCTCTGGGCCCTCCCAGCCTGCCATCAAATGGGTAACGGGGTCCTTTCCCGAGGTTGGGAGTAAATGTATAGCTCCACGCATTCTTAACCTCAGCACTAGATTGAGTTGAGTGATATCACTCGGGAGAAGATTCCCCGGTCTCTGGACAGAAAAATCTGTGGTCCTTCTGAGAATTGAACCCTAAACCTCTTGAGTTTTGTAATTTACAGAAAGAATTTTTCTTTTTTTCAGCCAACGAAGAAGATAGCGGGCTGATGATAAACTATGTCAAGAAGGGATTTCGGTTTGTGACCGTTCTAATGGGCATCTCATTCAAGATTACAACATAATGCTCGTTATAACGTTCACGGTTCGAACACCTTTGCATATCATCAAACAGCATCCACACAGCAGACACCATATGGAATCCCAATATACATTAATCCTCTGGTTTATTCTACAGTCAGATCTACTTTAAAGGCATTTATGGTTTAATTCTTTGGAATACTAATTCCACATATGCAGGCTATAATATTATACTTAAGCTCATTAATATTGTCAACAAGCTGCCAAGGATTCCGTCCCTTCTTTGAGTAGCTCATCCCACGTTTACTAACCGTCTTTTCAATAGTCGACATTTGTTCCTGGTTGCCGTCTGTTTGTGGGATATTTCATTACCCTAGACAATGTCTTTCTGCACTTTGTCAATATGGCAGACTAAATTCTTTTTGCAGTCCAGATATTTTGTTGATGCTGATTTGGTCTTTACTTTAGCCATTTTGAAGTCTTCCCACTTACAGTTAGCACTATTTATTATTATTATTATTATTATTATTATTATTATTATTACTATCGATCACAGTTTTATCTAGAGGATCTTATATTTTACAACCAAATTACATGATTTATGCACATACAGAAGAATAAACACGTATTACAGGGGATTATTTGTAGTCTTTCTTATATTATGACGTATATTTAAAAATGTATTCTTCTGAAGCTCGCATTTGTTGTGTTATTAGCAACTGTAACAGAGCAATTACGTCAATAGTAGCTCGCTTCTTGAGGGAACGTGTTACAACTTTTGTTCATTCAGTTTCCAGGATACAAACATATTCTTTGTGGAATATAACTAGGTTTCTTAATAATTGAAAATGATTTCACTGATCGCTGTATTTAAGGTAAACGCAGTGGTTCCACCACACCAATCCTGCACAAAATTTGATGTCAACCAACGAACCAATAGTAATACTGCAAAGACGAAAGTATTATTACCGTATACTATTACTTTGTGTTCTTTCAATAACTCGTATTCTTTCCCAAGAAAGATAAAGAACAGGAGAATTAATAAAATTCCATAGTCAGGAGCTTCAAAAGTTTGTCTTCTTCCAGAAAGGTGATAAACTCCAATTGGGACTACGTATAAAGCATTTGTTATTGTCAATCTTAATGCACTAAAATTATTCACCAAATGGAAATGTTAGTACAACTCTCTAACACAAAATTTTATCGAAATCCTTTAATCACGACTTCCTAAGATTAGACATGACCAAGGACATCATTAATTATTACACATTTATTTTATGTTCAAGAGATGCATAAAACGTGTATTTAAATAAACATAGACTTGCTTTTAAGGCTTTACTCTATCCAAATTTGCTCAAAGACGACATCAGGATTAAAATAAATAATCTGAAATTTGGAAGTTGCTGCTTAAATATTCTGAATAATTATTAAACTACGCCGTGGTGGAGATTCTTTCTCAGAAAACTTGTGGTTATATTAATTCTCGTATTTATAAAACACAAAAATTAATTACAGTGTTCACAATAGCTCTGCATGAAATTCCAGAGTCAATTGGTTAGCTCTCCTGCCTCCTGTTCGAGAACTCATTCAAATCTTAACGCGGAGACGGGCTATCCTGGTAGATTTTTCGTGTTTATACTCAGTTTCTTCAGGAAGAAGCGGGATATTGCCATAAATTAGCCACCACTGCTGCCTTGCTAATGCTTTCTAATTATTTCGACGCTTTTTAATCTGAACAATTTAAAGCCTCGATAAATAAATCAAGAAGAAATAAAATAAAAATTTGGCAGCAGAATCTATCCTGATCCAGTTCAGTCCACATCTCCAATCCTTATTTCTCAAATATACGCTTTAGTCAGATCTACGGATTGTCTGTACTTCTCTGTTACTTTCTTGTATTCATTTCTTGTTTCTTCCTTTGTACGGAAACATCTTAGGCTTCATATTAAATATACCTCAGACAGAGGGCAAGGCCCAACATATTTGTCGTGTAATTAGTCGACCACAGTTAGAAACCTTTCGAAACTCATGTAATAATAACATTAACTTCGGACTTAGTTCTATATTCTACAAGAAACTGGAATCTGGACCCGTGTTAAGTCGGACAATTGTATGTAGCAAATGAATCACTGTCTCGGGATTATCTTGTTTGTGAAAGTAAGTAAACTCTCTTCGGAAGCAGGGATGGTTGACGGAGGTTTCAGATACAAGGGACTATTTTCGCTGAACATTTCAGTGCGCCTGTGAACTTCACTTGGATACGTACACTTTGCTGTCTCCGTGTCCTAAGTAGTAGTGCCGTAGTCAAGGTGCTGACTGAAATCTCTGCCTGCGCACGGCTACTTAATACACTGAGACTGAAATATTCTTCAGCAGCGAGCTAGAACAAGGCAAAACTACATTTTTGGTGACACTGAAATTTCCCAGGTGAGACAACTGTTAATGTAGATTGGAAACATCGGGTCAGTAAGTGTGGTTAAATTATGACAAAATCCAACTAAACCAACTATATTAAAAATGTTAACAAACAGAAAACAAAATAAGTAAAGTTATTAATGTCTAATAAAATAATTATCCAAATAACTAAACAGATGGAGAAGAATCCGTCTTGATAACACCATAGTAACTTTTCTGGTTCAGAAAGTTCCCGCTTTTATGAAACTGGAAGATTCATTACCGTGTTCACAAGATCCTGCCATCACACATCTACACCTATTTTCCCCACTGAATCTGCAAAAGTCCAATTTCGTCCCAACCGTTAAGCTGAAGGACCACTTCTTGTTGCCTTATCATCCAATGATTACACAACATTCGCCCAATAATTAAGAAAGGTTCAGTTGATTAACTTTATTGTACAGAGCCTTACTCTATTAAATTATACTAGGAACGATAAATTATTTCTACGCAGGGGTCGGATGGCGTTATTTTGAGTGACCGCGGGCCGGAGAGCTTAAAGATAGAATTTATGTACCTAAAACTTGTTAAATTGTGAATAAAGTTATTAAATTTTAGCTCATACTTCATGTTAGATGTTATTACTACTATCACGTAGTGGTCTTTAGAGCGTCACTTCTGATGCGACAGGATGTGACGTACGAAGATCAGGTTTACTTCAAGCCAGTGCAGACTTAATAACATAAGCCTACCTCTTACATCTCTAGGCCATGAACACATTTACTAGGCCTATTATTATTGTTGTTTTTGTTGCAATTTTTGAAATAAGTGCTAAATGAACAAAACATTTGCACACATTCTATATCGTTTTGTTTTCAGCTGGATATCGTAACATATTTCTTAGGGGCAAATTTCTCAAGTCACTATTTTAAGTTAGCTAAATGAGTTAGGAAAGTTTTTCCTTGTTCCCGCGAGTGTGGAAGGGTGACCGGCTGACGCAACACTGGTAGCCCGCATCGCCACAATTGCATGCCTAACAAAGTAACGGTTGAAGCTTTCCGGGGGCTTATCTTGAAGAATTAGATTGTCATACATCGCTCACTCCAATGTGACTCATGTGGGTCTTTTATTGATGACACAATAGGACGATTTAAAACTAATTTTCTGATCTATAAATGGCACTAAATTATAGCGTCTGGATGTAATGAGTGAAACCATTGCTCTATTTTCAGACGGATCCCGGTCCAAATCTCGGCAGGGCTTCTAGATATACTTATAGTTGTTTTTCATGGTTTTACTAAGGTGCATCAGATAAATACTGGGATAGTATCGTGCGCTTTATAAAAGTTTTATTGGTATTTAACGCCATTTAATCTACATACTTGATAAACAACAATTCTAGTACAAAGAATGTTCTTTACATTCATTGCGTTTGCCTGTAGTGACCAACAACGTGGAAGTCGATTTAGATAAAGACGGCTTAGCAACTTTTAGTTCACATAGTTTCATAAGCAGTCTCAAGTAGTTTTAACGTTTGTTATTTGCAGACAGACGGATAGACAAACTAAGAGTAGCTTTAAAAAACTATCTTTCAAATCCATCTAATAAGGCCAAAACTCACGTTTTATTTGAAACATGTGTTCGATTTTGTTTGTCTGTGCACAGCTTCTCCTTGAAAAGCTGATAGTTGATTAACTAGTCTGGAGAATCGCTGATGTTATTGCGTCATTAGGTTAATCACCGTCAGTACAAAGCCTGTTCTAATCGCCTCAACAAACTCCTTTAAATATAAAACTTCAATATTTGTCTCGAGAGTTGTTTCTTCCCGTGATATCCAGAAGTCCCTAAGAAGGTACACGATGGCCTATTTCATGGTCTGAGACGCGAGGGCTCATATTCCCTTTATTTACGAGAGTTCTTTTACGAGAAATTAACTGAGTCGAAAGTCGCGTCATGCACGTTCGGATGTTTCCTAAAACTCGTCAAAGTAATCGGTACACCTTGATGTGATGGAGTGGATTATCATTATTCCTTTCTTCTCCACTTTTTATGCTAATAACTGAACAAGTACCCTTCACGGAGACTTAGTTCAGACTAAATTAGTCGGCTACCTCCGGCTATACTCGTTTTCCTTCGGACGACTTTGCAATCGTTTCAAAATACCCCCATAAAAAGAATTGAGGAAATAGGAACTTGAAAATGTCCTTCTTCTGGTAGAAATTTACCAACGTTTCTGAGGGTACTTGCTGGTAAACTTTCACCAGGCTACACGGCGTCTCAACCCTGAAGACATCCATCATCATATTCACAAATACTACAAATAGGAATTTGTCTTGTTGGATCTATCGGTTCAAATTCCGTTCAGGGCATTGATATTTGTCTGCTGTTTTCCGTGCTAGCTCATTCTGATTGAATCTTTTTTTTAAAAAAACATCCAAGCTTGTATATATAAGGCATCCAGAAATATTTATAGCAAAGAAAGCCATGACGCAAATATAGCTGTGTCGCCACGAAACATAAGTAGAAGGAGACCGAGTTACCTTGGACTAGCTCGTCTTACATGATTAGTTATTACTATGGTTACTGCAGGTGCGCACTAAAACAAATGTATTTCTAAAGACAGATAAAGGCAGAGACGACAAACCACTGGCTTGTGTACCAGAGGTGACATGTAAACACATTTTGTTGGCACGTATATGAAAGTTAAAACGAAGCTAAGAAATTTCTTCCTATAAAAATGTGATATGTAAACTGTAAAATTTATCATTTAACAATTGTTATTTTTTAATTTCTAATATCAGTTAAATAGATTGATAAATTTATTTGGTACATTCGTTTTACTAAATACTTAAGTTATGTTAAGTTTTATTTAATAAATATGCTTTGTTTTGTTTGTATATAGGAATCATAATTATGGTAACTTAGGTGAATCTTGATAAAATTCCACAAATAATTATAATTAACAAGGGAAAAGATGAAACATTTTTCTGCTAAGATTGTTTAACTTCATTATTTACAGAAGAAGTAGTTATCCCTAGGACGCGAAATCTCGTTCATAACACAGAAAGAGTTAAACTTTTCTTCTCCTTTAGCACTCCGTATGGGAGAGATTTACCTTGGCTGCAGTCAGAATTATGCAGCGATTCGAGACACGTCGCACGAAGACTTCCTCAGCATAAAAAAAAGCTTTACGTATGCAATTTACATAATTTGTCAATATAAATCGGAAGGACCCAGGTTCGATTCTAGACCCGGAGAACGGTTGTTTTGATGTTTTTGTTTGATTTCTCGGTCTTCTCACGCAAATGTTCCTTCTACGCTCTTCAGTTCGAGGAAATTTCCAAACGCAGTTGAGGAAGTATCTTTAAATGGAGAAACGAACACACTAATAACTTATTTACTGACTTACTCGTACTAACCTACTAGCTGAGTAACTGAACGGAAAAAAAAATGAAAAGGGGAAGGTGTAAGAGAGAGACAGACAGAATTACTTGCCGTCGACTCTGTCTAGAATCGATCTGCAGACCCGTAAAACTGTCTTCACAGCGTTTGTTTCTGTGCATTGTATTCGCTCTCATGCATGTCTATTCTCAGCTAAAACTCTCGTCAACAGTTAAGAGAGAAAGAATCAGGCTGATTTTTCTCTCCCCAATTCATTGCCATTCAAAGCCATACCACCTCATGACGTCACAAATTAAAGCCCACAAAGAAAATAAAACAACATAACCACTAATAATTCGACCTTTCAGTGCCCTCCTTCCCCGTCCGCGTCTAATTTAGGTCATCAGATTTGTCACTTCCTGTTTAAGAGCCTCTATCTTGATGGCGGATGACTATCATCTGTTCGATGGTGGGGTTTAACAGAGAGTGGCAGAATTAATACGGTAAGGCATTGGCCTTCCGTGCAGAAGGTCTTGGGTTCAAGACCGAACGGATCTAATACAGATTTTTCAGCATATTATCCTTTACCTCACTCCTGACAGTCCAAACGTTGTGAATATAGGAAGCATCATGCCCCATCCTAATTATAATTCCACTCTAAGCTTCGTACAATAGTTGTATAATCTTCATATTATTAGATACAAAAAATATAAATCCAGCCCTGCGTCTGGTAAGTCACGAACATTGATATTTTCTGTTTTTGGAGTGTAATGTATTACTTTACATCAATGTTATTTTTATATCAATAAAATTAAGTTATCAATCAAAATTCTTCTTAAAACATTTTTGTTCCTGTTTACCTTTCGTGTTACTTTCATACAACTTAATTAATCAAACTTGTGCTTCAATGTTATAGGTTTAATGGTTTACATTTGTTGACCTCCGATTTACGTTTCACAAAGATTGATAAAACGTTATATAGCAGGTTAAATTGTAATGGTTACAGAATCCGATCAAAATAATAATAAGATAATCTGAACAGTACAAACCAGCAACATTTCTAGAAACTAGAAATAGAATATCTGGTCTGCAAGAATCAATGAACACATAGTAAGTAACAATAACAAAACAAGTTAGGAAATGCGTACGTAGCGTAACGATACTGGTGCATTAGCCAGAATTTGAACTTTTGACATTAGTAAATAATCGGTATATTTCCCGGCTGGTGATCTGCCACGCGAGGATTCGCCTGTTCTGTGAACCAAAACAAATCAGGTCTTTATGTAAAGTGTCCGCCATTTTCGTCCGATTTTAACAAAAATTTAAAAATATATCGACAAATATCAGCAAAACTCCCTGATTTCAAATTTAATTACAATTCATTTAGCTCTTCTTAAGTTGTTACGTACAGAAAGGTCGAAGTTTAGTTGCTAATGCTCGTGAAAAGACTTGAGATTGTATACAGATATACAATAATTTAATAAGAAGTAGAAACCGTATGATAATTTGATCCCTTGTCAACATGGCGTAATGCGTCCTCGTACTGTAAATGGAGAAAGCCTTCAGATATGGGGGATAACTGCAAATATATTGAATAAGCAATCGGGGATAACCGACAAAGGGTGGTACAGTACATTCGAGGGTGGGCAGGAGTTAACAACAACTCAGTGGGCATATGGGCCAGATTAGACAAGGGTTGAACTGAACCAGCAGACGATTGTACATTTTATCTACTGAAATGGAAATTATAATTATCACATAAGGAAATATGCCAGTGATTATGAGGGTAGATTTTGTAGTGGTAGGGTATAATATACAATACTAAGATGGCGTTGATGTGTATTCTGCATATGAATGTCAAACAGAGGATAACGGTGATCATTTATGAGTACCGCATGCAAATTCTGTTACATTTCAACACGAAGTAGGTAAACTGTAATAGTAAACGAGACTTTGCATACAACTAGCATCAAAATGGAGTTAGAGTAATGAACTTTGCGACGTCACAAAGCCAGTCAAGGGTGTAATGTTTTCACATCGAAAAATTCATGAATATACTTGGAATTGTACTGATCGCATTCTGGTAGATACAAGACGATATTCAAGTTTACTTCATATCCGGTCTTTTCGTACAGCTTAATTTGTCAAAGACGCATCACGGCACACAACATTTCGAAAACGGGGTATGAAATTGGAAAAAAAAAACATAAATATGTATCTATGTGCACGTTAAGAAATGGTTATTATTATTATTATTATTTAGTGTTCTGTCTGACGACAGGCCCATATGAACAGGATCCTTCCCTCCTTTTCTCGGACTGGGACCTGTTCATATACGTTCTTGGCAGATGATCCAGAAGTGGTTTGCCATTGCCTTCTTCTGTGTGTGAATGGAGTAATTGTTGGGATGCCACGGAGAAACCGGGGAAGCCCCCGGAGGAAAACTCCGTGTTGCCTAGACCACGGCCTTGCCCAACACAAGTTATAAATTCGGGCACCGCCGGGAATCGAACCCGAGACCCCAGGAGACGCCAAAATCTAAATAGGTTTGCAGTTTTGGAAGACGAGGATGATAATGTTCACGTCTTGTGAACTCGGTAATGAACCTTCGGACTCCATAAAAAAAACAGGTAATTTATTGAATATCTGAACGACTATTAGCTTCTCAAGATGGATGCTGATTTTAGGAAGACTGCATTCAACATAGGTGAGCCATTAATACCTAAGTCTACTTTTGATGAGATTAAAATTTCTATTGGAAAATTGAATACTTACAAATTGAAAAGAAGGGTTCAAATTAGTTGGTTATATCACTCTTGCAAACAACATACAAAATATTATTCAGCGTTATTCACCCAATATTGACTCCACACATACATGAATTAACTGTGGGTGATAAATTCGAATTGCGACACAATGAATCAACTACTTATCAGATATTCTGCATTCGTCAGACGACGGAGAAGGACAGAACAGTAAAATGGGGAGTACATCAGCTATCTATAAGCTTCAAATAAACCCATCACTCAGTAAAGCATTATTATACACAGCCTTATTTAATTTTGTATACTCAGACAACTAATTAGACTAAATAAAATATATTTAAACGAGACTCTTATTAAAATTAGTGTTTGTTGGCTTCATATTTCGATCGTAGATCACAGTGGCCGTGCGGTCTAAAACAGACTTTAATCATCTGAAATCTTGGGTCGTGTGTTCGAATCCGGAGCATGGATGTACGTCAGCAGTTTTATAGGTTGTGCTGTCCTTTGTAGGTAGAGGTCTTGCATCGTATTGACACGCCCACCCCCGTCTTCAAGTTACCCTCCTAACAGCTGTCTAACACGGCTTTAATGGCAGCTACATGAAGAAACACGTGTTTCATATGTACATTTATTGGATTGAAGTTACATCAGATAGGGCCCAGTGTATGGCTTTTATTATGACGGCAATGAACACTAGTTCTTGACAAGATAATCGAATGTCTGCTTCCCTGTGAACACGTGTGCATTACCGTGTGACAATATGTGACCATTATCTCGTTGAACAGCGTGAAATTGTCATTCATGAGGTCGCTTGTCCTTTGGAGCAATTGGCAGTGTCTGTTTTATAAGAGGAAGATGGCGAACACACACAGACGATACAGCTGAAGAAAATTGGTCTCTTATCCTAAGGAAAGAACAGAGCCTGTTGGTTGTGACATTAGGATCAAAGAGAGAGGACTTTACATTACCTAATGAGGAGCTTCTAATATTATTAGGGCCATCTTATTAACATTTTTATTTGTTTATGGTTTATTTAATAACTCTGTTAGTAGCTTAGATTATATAGCGTCAATGCTATGATGATTAATGAATTGGAAATTATATCGAAGGAAGCGGCCGTGGCCTATTTTAAGATACTATCCCTGAATTTGGCTGGAGGGACTGAAGGAAAAATGACGGAAATCCTCGGTCACCATAACCGATCTGCATCCGGGACATCCCGATATGAAGAACGAGTGATGACCACGAGGTCGCGAAGTTTATTTTATTACGGTCATCAAATCAAAGGAGAAAAGATGAGTGGGACATGTAACACACACATACAGGGTAGATAAACAATAGATACAAAATTGTAGTCTGAAAACTGAAGGTAAGAGGCCATTTCGGAGACATAGTCGTAGATGAAAGTATAATATTAAAGTGAATTTTATAGTTATTTAGCTAATAAGGCAGTCACAGCGTTAGACTATTATTGTATACGTCACTTAGATGGTTTTCGGAAGCACTCAGACTGAACTGCAGGTAGACCAACTTGCAAGGAGTTCTAATGAATACGTACGGTACTCCTCTGCAGCTTCGTGAAAGAGTGGCTCATCTGTCAGTGTGGCACATTATGATTATCTGTATTGTCCCTACACAAAAGGAATTTATCTAATCTTTACCTCCGGACATAAAATGAACGCATTTTGTGTTGCCAAGCCTGTTCGTTAAAGCAGGTGGTATACATAGTTACCACTACGGTAAAACATTCTTCATATGAAACAGTAATTTTGTATTTACGAACCAAACAAAGCATTTTGAAAAGTTAAAGCAGACGGTATACATAGTTTCCACTGTGATAAGACAGTTTGTATACCTAGTAATAATTATAGATTTGTGGGTATAGAGTTAGTTAACGTTAAACCAGGTGGTACACATAGTTACCATTTCGAGGAGTCAGCCAACTGTGAATGCAGGCGCATTCCGGGTTGCTAGTGCGCCCCCCCACCACATCAAAGCCAATTGGTGTTGAGTTGTGTGGCCTATATGAGGGCAATCACAGCCAGAAGAAGCATCAGTATTGGCAAGACTGTTGTGCGGTGTAGATCGGTGTTGTTTGTGTTCAGAAGTAAGTCTTTTTCTTATTACTACAAGCTTGGAAATATGACTTAACACGTTCACTACCGTTAATAATATACTCATTATGGATACATGGTGGAGACGGCTTCTATCTTATACACGGTAGTTTTGCTACTAGAAATTTTTGCGTAACGCAAGTAGGAGGATATCGAAGACCCCCCACCCCCCCTCGCCAACCCCCATAGACTCTTAACGTTAAAAATGTGGGTTCGTTCTTAAGCAAACTTTTTGAACGATAAACTTGTACAGTGTAGTATTCGGTTATTTAAGGTCATACTAACACAGAAAACGTACAGCATATACATATATTACATAATGACTTTATATCAAAACATTATATATATATTATTTATTGGTAATTATCAATCTAAAAATTACTTAAAGTGTTTAAACGAAACTGGAAGTCGTAGCCGAGTGGTTAGCATTCCTATTCCTTGTTAGGAAGATCAAATCTGAACCTCAATACCAACAATTTGAGATTTTTCTTTGGTTTTTCTCAGCACTTCCAGGTAAATGCTGGGATACTATCTTAAATTAGAAAATGATCGCTTCTTTTCACATTCTTTCCAATACATTACCCATTAATCATGTCATCTGACGCCATAAGCCACCTGAGCTCTGAGGTCAGCGTTCTATAAATCACAAATAAGTAAATAATTTTTAGGACGTTGGTGGTTTAAGGAGTTTAAGCGAAATAAACGGCGGTTGTTGGACAATCAAGGGAGACTTTCTATCATTGGTCAACAACCGTATTTGAAGGATTTGAACTATGTTCTTGTAATTTAGCAGCTGCATTTCTCTCTGCAAGGAAATGAGTCATAGTGGGACGCGGAGAGCGGACGCACCGCGTAGCGTCATGTTGTGGCAGATCTGCATTAAAATGCTTAATATTAAGACAAGTATAATGGGGCGTATAGGCTTACGTCTAGTAGTAAGTTCTATTTTGTGTGCTGTAATATTGAGCATATTGTTCATAATTTTCAAAACCGACAACTAAAATGCATGTTCTTAAAAGAAAATTGGTATGGTTTATTGCAAGTTAACGTACTCTACGCGTAAAATTATTCTGGTGCATTTACCAGAATTTTACCTTTGACATTTAAACAATATCATAATCATAATAGCGAAGGTAGACAGCAGATTCGCCACATAATTACTTAGACACGTATAAAAGTGTCTTTATGTAACATGTCTGTTATTGATGTCCAATTTTTAGCCAACGTAACTCATATCAAATTTCATGGAAATCCGCTAGGCCATTCTCGAGTAGTTTCATGCGTACAGACAGAAAGACAAAGGAATTTTAATAGGCCTGCAAATGATCTTAGAGAAATATGTTGCAAAGGGGTGGACCCAGTTTAACTGGTTAAGCCTAGGATCCGGTAATGGACTCTAATGAACAGTAACAAACATTCTGATACGTAAAAGACGGGAATTTATTGATTAGGTCAACCACTGAAATTTTGAAGGAAAACCCTACACTATGGAAACAGAACATCGAAGCAAAATAGTTATTATTGTTTTAATGTAGAACTTTAAAATGTTTAAGTTCTATCACGGAATTTTGTTTTATACTGTACTGGACTTAAAAACTTGTAAACATAATTTATTACGGAAGTATTAATTATCTTCTCTGTGTTTGTTGTGTTATTCGGCGTACTTACTGTCGATAAAAATTGATCAACAATAAATTTGCCTATCCTGTTTTATTTGGTGTAGTCAATAATTTTTAATGATCATTTCAAAGTTAGGGTGTAAAATATTAGAGGATTCATGGTGTTTATAAATTTCTAACTTTGTTTTTCAACAAAAAATACGTAAAAGATGATCTGCTTTACAGAAATATTTTATATACGATAAAAATTAGACTTTCATAATTTACGTTTGTTTGGCTTTCCTGGTAAGTGACGAGCAATAATTTGCATGCGTATATTGATTACATTTTTTATATCATGTTCTTTCGTCTTGGTAGAAACGCTGTGCATGTTGGTCACTCACCTCCCCAAGACCGCGAGGAAAAGCATCTACACGCGGATGAATTAAATGTTTTAAGATGCGTGTTACACCCCAATTATTCGCAGACATCACTTTAAAATTTAAAACTTTTCAGGCGAATGAATGCTATAAAATCCTTTCAGGCGACAGCCGTGTTAATCCTGAGTTACGAACCAACGTTTCAGAGGATAGCTCTATCTCCGTTATCGGGGTCAATGCGAAGAATGAATAAAAGTCACTGATGTTGCTCACCTTGACCCTGGTAATGAAGACATTCTCTCCTAAACATTGGTTTTTAATTGAGGATTGACACAGCTGATCGCTGAAGACGGTTTTATAGGAAGGTCGTAGATTAATTTTGAATGGTTGGATAATCGATGAGTGCCTAAAAAGTTGTCGCTGCCTTAAAGGCAACCATTTTCTTCACTAACTGTGGTAAACATCTACCAGACTTCACGACGCTACTACCCAGAAGGCCGTGAGAACCTCAAATCCTACACACGTTTAGTTTATAGTTATAGACCTACTAACTGATAGCGTATCTGCCCACCTAAGACAGAGGGTCTTTCTTGAAACATTCCTACTAGTTCTGTAGTTTGTCGATAAAATCCCAATCTTTCACGGAAACCGAGTGTTCATCACCGTGCTCACAAGAGCTTGTCACTGGCTCTTTAGTCACTTGAATACAGATATACCTCCAGGCCCAGATTTTCGGTTTTAATAGTGCTGAAATTTCCCATTTATCATCCTGTGTTTTCATAAAACAAACTGACTGAAATAATTGTTTATTTTGACGGCGTTGTGAATAGCTTTTTCGTAAATGTTAAGAATGGCTTAACTCAATTGACTTTAATCTATCTTACCTAGTACGAAATATATATGTTTCATTTGGTATTTGTTACCTTATTTAACGCCAGTGATCGCTTTGTGCATTGCGGTTCTCAAGCAACGAAACAACGGTAGACATAGATCGCTTATGCATTATAAAACCGGTTACGATCGCACCGCAATCTAACGGGGAGAACCCAATAACGCTGATTAAAGAAATTTTATTCGTAGGACTACCGTAGAATGTCCCTTCAAAGTTGACAGGAACGAACCGTTTGTGTCTTGAACAGTAATGCAACGTATCATAGCATTAACTTCGCAAATTGCATTAAACGTATAAGATTTATAAAATCTGTTTATAAAGTAAATTACGTAGATATGAAAATACGTTCAAGACGACTGAAACAAAATTTCTGCAAAACTCACCAACACAAATCCGACCGCCTGACTCCAGATTATAGCCTAACGCTAACTCCAACTCCGTCAAACTCCACCATAAACACCATCATGGCTTTTTTCGCATTTCTTGCTATCAGAAGACATTCATATCTGCTTACATTTCATTTGGTGCGATCCATCGTCATAATCGATTTGGAAGTCTAGTCGTGGCGATAAAATATATCTAGTGTAAATGAAATGGCACCTAGCGTACGTCAGTTCAAATTTATTTAGTAATTGCTTGATTATAAATATTGCATAAGATAGTGTAATTGCGTCATATTGTGAATATTATATCAATTATTTATTTTAATCCGTCTGATCACACCTATTCGAAGACACTAGTACTTCTGGACATATCGGGACACTCACTCCTACATCCTTGGCCGATATGTACATCTAATAATATTTAAGAAAAACAACACCTTCGCCCAAAAATGGAAAAACAAACATAATGAAACATCACCAAAAAACTACAGAAATCATAATTGAGTTTTAAGTTCTTAGATATATTTTACACCTGATGATGGTTTTATAAAAACCGAAATATGTTGTGTAAATGTTCCGAAATATAAATCGATCAATCGATATGGAACATAAATGATATTTTATTACCTTAATTATAAGAAATTTTAAATAAAATTTTTTATTGTGATCAGACGGATTAAAATAAATAATTGATATAAATATTGCATAAAACAAAATTTTTATAAACAAGAATTTAGGAACATGGCGAATTTGCGAATTTTTTTTTCTGTGTAGGCCTATACATTTTTTTATTTTGAATATAAATTTTCAAAAGATAATACTCGTCATAAATTATTATCCGTCAAAAGGGTTTTAATGACCGTATTTTATAAGAAAAATTGACATGTGAATGTGTTCAGTGGGACGTGGAGTATAGGGGCGAGGCAGAAGATTTGAGCCTGTTTGCATAGTATTCGTGGGTGCATGTTCGGACTTAGGTTACTAATCACGTGATTCTACAATTTTATCTTCTCTCGCTTCTGTACGACCTTTGAACCTAAAATTCTCTCAAACTGCTGCCTTCGTTGTGACCTCTTGATCTGTCTAATCGGCTACCATGCGACATCTTACTCTCCAACGTTTTGAACTTTACAGACTCTTATCCTCATATGCTACTGTTACCAAGTTTTATAGCCACAATTATGTTCCGTTTACATTTTCGTTCCGAATTACCCGGTATTGAAACTGTCCTCGTAAATGTTTTGATCGTCGTATGTCTTTACAATAGTTAACATTTGCACATATCAAGTATTCATCGTTAAATTTATTGCTCAGATAATGTTATATTAGTTTTGTAAAAAAAAATGTATCAATCATGTGCTTTATTTAATCGGAAGTTGGGGGTTATCCGTGTCGCTCTGCCTTCTCAGCATCATGAATGACCACTTCAAGATATCTGTATTCGTGGCAGCCCCCCGTTTGTCTTCTCGCAACAGAATCCTCGTTCATCTGCCCATCGCTCGTCACTCAAACGATCTGACCCATGGGTTATTCTTTTGTCACATTTCAGCCATTATATTACTTTGTCGGACTCGTGCATGACGAAACGGTACTTAAATTTCTTACTTTCGTTATTACTTAATCATCGGCCAAAGAAACGTAATCCCACTTCTTCATTCTTAAATACCTTGGGCTAACCTGAAACAACAGTGTAAATTGTACTTCCTAGAAAGTAAGGAAGAAAGAAATTCGTTTAGGACATAGTTCCACATATTTTTCTTCTAAATCCGAGCTTTGCTATTTCCCATGGGCCTACATCGTTCCCAGTTATGTTATCTCGTGTAAGTACACACCTGGTGTTGAAAATGACTGTTTCTGGGATGTCTGATATAATTTTACCGACGTTTTAGAGGTGCTCACCGTCTCCATCAGCAGGAGACCTCGTGGCCCTGCTTCGATAAAATTCTACCGGACTACGACGCAACATTCAAGAAGACAATCATCTCACAGAATTTACTGTTGCTATTACATAAGCCTATAGGTAAAACACAGTACACAGTCCTTTCATTTCGTTAAAATTATATATATATATATATATTCAATAAAACTCTATTCATAGGTGCATATTGTGTTAAGTACTAATGTTACGATTTGGCGTTAGATTTAAATTTCACATAAAGCAAGAGCTCTATGGGGACCATAGGACGAAAACTAAGTTTGCCTAACGAGGCTTAATTTATATTTTAATGTTTGATTTAA
>NW_019060632.1:32059-44065 GCF_000696155.1 Zootermopsis nevadensis | reverse complement strand
AGGACGAGAACACGATAAGAAAAATGAGAACTGAAAATCATCATTAAATATCAGTAAAAATCAGTAATTCAGTAAAAAGTTTATAATATAACACCTGATGACGGCTATATATAGCCGAAACATGTCGTAAATGTTCCACATGTAAATCGAGTACTCGATAAGGAACTTTTAATTATCTTATATTGTGATTGACGGCCAATTTTAATATATTTTTAATATTTTTAATACTGATAATAATCTAATAAATACAATATAATAGAAATAATGTTAGAAGGTGTGGAATGGATTCAGCAGGCTCGGGATAGCACCAAATGTCAGGCTTTCGTGAACATAGTAATGAAACTCTTGTCTACAAAATCGGGGACTCTCTTTTTGAGTAATTAAGCCACTATTAATTTCTCATAAAATTCCCCCTGCGCTATGATATTAACGGAAGAACAATATTATCACCACTGAGAATATTGTTCTAGTTCTAGAAACTACCCCAATTCCACAGCCTGTCGATATTTGATTTCGTACACGTCACAGATGTCCCAAGATGACAGACTTTGTTAATTAGACATGTGTTTCGGACAATTGGAAGAGTGACATCCTGAAACTCACTGTCTGATGAGAATTTCTTATGCATCTGTCTGCTTGCTGGGTTATCGGTCATACGATCGGATGTTGCAGACCAAAAGCAATGTGATATCGATTCACGCCCGCCATATTTGTAAGACCAGATGAACATGGTCACAGTCCGACTCGTTACTGGGAAACAGACATAGATGAGATTAGAAAATTTAAATAAACTTAGGGAAATTTGTTCGAGAAGTCATAAACATAACCGAAGACTTTGGAACAAAAGAGGGTTAGTCTTAACTCCGAAATGACCAACATGTTGGTTAAAATTATTCAACTATAGTCCGCGATCGTAATCTTGAGACTTCTGGGGTGGGAAGAGGGGTGAAGGAGGAAAGACAGCATCTGCCTTTAACGCTTCCTGCATCCCTTGCAAGTCTCAAGATTACAGTCGCGTACTGTAGCTGTTACGGCGTAAGATACGGTTAAATTTGTTGTTTGTTAAGGTAATAAGAACAAATCAACAAGAGGCTTTCTTGCAGTGCTGAATATTTAAACGTCTTTGTCTCTCTTAAGTCACTGGACCAAAGTTTTAAATTGAAGTTGCTTATAATAAAATAAAATAAATTGAAGGACTTCACGACAGTTGTTATGGACTTTTCAGTTTATTAATGATTAATGGATTAAAAGTTGGTCTAGCTGTAGGCTTACTTGTTATGCCAGATTATCAGTCGGTTATATTAAACTCATTAACTGATTTACTAACTCTGTGTTGCAGGTTATCTTAAAAATCGATAATTAATCATAAGTTTAAGGCATTTTCAACTTTTAGAGAAACCAAAGATCTATTCTTTATCTGTTAGCTCATCAGTCATTTCTTCTCAAACACTCTTAGATTAGAATCTTAATACTGATTTAGTTCTTATGAATATATATTTGCCGATTAATGTATTGATTCACGAATGAAGTTCAATTTATATCACTGTTTATTCGCGACTATGAATACACCAAACACAGCACACCAGCAGCAAAGATGAGTGGAAAGGTGTATATTTACGTAACTCATTGGAACTGTTATTAATTTGTTGCAGATATATATATATATTTATTTATTTTAAATGGACTGCAATGAATATTAATGACATAAACATGTTTGAAACGGAAGGTATAGATACTAATAAGATCTACGATAAGCCGTTTACGAGAACATAAAAAAATGTACATCGACTTAATGCAATATAGAGGTTTATCCTATTGAGCCAAAATTAAATTCATACGTTGTTAGCCAGTTAGTTGAGACTTCAGCCCGAGGCTAGCGCCTACATAGAACTGGCTAATGATATCTTTTATCTGATCGGTTCTCCTGTGTTTTAGTGTATGGAGTGCCACTGAACAACAAAAGTTAAATAATTTTTTTTTATTTTTAATTTTTTAAAGTATTAGCCGGGTTAACACGGCCAACAGAGAGATGAAACATGAGGACGGACAGCCATTTAAGCCACTTAATCAAAAAACACAGCGAAACACTTCTTTCCTTTCAAAATTAAAAATGTTCTTCACTGTCGTATTATTTCACTTATATTATTGTGGTTATAATAATATTAGCCTAACTTATTGCACAAGGAAGTATAGACTTATGATATCCTCATGTCCGTGTGTCCAGCACCACCAAATAACTTCATGAAACATCGACGGAAGGATTTTCATTAACTTTTTATGAACAAGAAGCCTTTTGTACTTTTTAATTTTCTACTATCACTGTCAGTAATACAATATTTTGTAAACTTATACAATTGGCTAGATACTTCTCAAAATATGTAGCGTTTGTTATGTACATTTCTATACAGAATAAAAAAAACATGGCTGCCGCGCGAAATCTAGACCTATATTTAGCTACGTGTTTGAAATAATAAGTAACGAAACATTGGAGTTAGATAAGAAGTTTGACACTGTTATCGAACATCAACACCCCTGAAAATTCCGTAGGAAATATTGGTTGCATGTCAACAATTACACTGCAACAATGTGGAATTTTGAGTGAAACTATGCACAGGTACGACCATTGGATTGTGTAATTATTCATTTATACTTCCTGACACATTCGGAATATAGATAGAAGCATTTATAGGAAATGAGGCAACGTCTTTCCACCCCATGAGTTCCAACTAAGAGATAATAAGCCAGAGACCTATATAGGCCAAATGTATGCTAATTAAAGGCATACATGAAACCGCGAGTGTTAATTATCACTTAAAAAAAACAAAATTCTTTCATAACCATTCCTAAAGACGCTAAGTAACTTTATAAGGCATATGTATATTTAAATGAGTCACTGATCTTTGATATGGATAACCCATCATTGTATGACTGGTGGACTATTTTTCTATACGATGGATTCATGTGTAGACCAAGTCAATGATCATACCGTTGAATGGGGTTTCTATCTCCTGCCCTTCATTTCATAGCTGGCCTCCAAGAAGGTCCTTTATCAGTTTCCAGATCTGAAGGAAAAGCTACGAGACAGAATACGATAATATGTAAACAGCTGGGTATACGATGGTCCGAAAATTGGTACTGACATTGACTTCTGTAGTCAAAGGCTAAATAAATTACATTCCTGATCTAAGAGGTCTTTACTTTTTGGTTTATTTAATATCAAGAACACATACTTTGAATGCATAAGATCAAGGCTGTATTTAACATGGGCATTAAGTTTTGTCTCCACTTTCGAAATGCCTTGTGTTCGATCTTACATGGCGCGGTAAGAAATTTTGTTAATTTATTTATAAGGAATAAATAATAATTGTGTGCATGTCACATAGTCAAGACACTGATTATAAACCTGGTTATTATAGACAAAACATCAGAGTAAAATAAATTTCTGTATACCAGTTAGACGCTAAGATTAAAATCGAACTGGTAGTGTGGAGAATTTGTGATATATGAAACGTTAGAAGAGAAGGTGATTCAGATCCTGTTTCCAAGCATCACGCCATGGAAATGCAAGTCTAATTGTGTGTGTGTGTGGGGGGGGGGGGGTAACAGTTTCTTTACTCTAGACCTCGCGATATGCACAGACCAACTGTTGTGGTAGTAAAATCAAGGTTATAAAGATGCTATGAGTTTAGTTTCAGCAGTAGAGATAATGAGTTTTGGCAGAGAAACCTTTTTTTTTTTTTTTACGAGAACAGACGTTATTTGAGGTTAATATTATTGGATGTGAAGGAAATGTGAACTGGACTGAAGCGCTCAAGATCATATCCGATGCTTACGACTGATAATTACTTTGGATTTTCGGATTATACTACCAGAGAAATAGTAGCCCGCCTAATGGTGTTCCATGTTTTTTATTACGAAAATTCTGCAACCAGACGTTACATAGACGTTCTTTGGGTGTACTAAATGTGACAGTTAAGTTCCCGGAATAACCGAATATATGTTTCATCGAATAGCCAGTGACCAATAACTAAGCAACGACGTGTCACGACGTGTCTGCTACTTGTGAGGTGATCAAGCGAGTAAAACAGATGTAGCGGAGTTACACAAACGCGTGTTTTCGTCCCGAGTAATAAGTCGTTGGGGAAACGCATTAACACCAAGGTTTGGGCAAAACTTAGGCAAAAGCGCGAGTGAAACTCTACAAATGTCAACAGAGGCTTACGGTGCTTATGTTATGAAAAAGTCGAGTGTCATATAAGGTTAAAGAGTGCACTCTCGTCACGAGCAAACGTGAAGAAAATTCTGATTTGTTTCTTTCATCACAAGGGCATTGTTCACTTTGAGTCTGTTGAACAAGGTCGAACAGTGAACCAGCATTGTTATTTGAAAATATTGGCAAGGTTAGATGAGGCTGTTCGTCAGAGAAGACCTGAACTTTGGCCTGATGTTTGGTTGACGCGCTCGCTGTCCGGAAGTTTCTGACCAAACAACTGATATTGAAAAGGAACCATCCTCGATATTTACTAAAACTGAAGACCTCTTTTGAAGGGCCACAGAATTTCAGACATTGCTGACATTAGAATACCATCCTGAAGAGGAGTTCCAGAAATGTTTTGAGCAGTGGAAATACCGATTCACTACTAGGAGACTACTTCGAAGGTGACGGCAACCATTAGCATGTAAGTAATTGAACAAAGATTTTATGGGAGCATTCCGAGAAGTTCATTTTCACAACTTATGCACCTTTCATAAACACAATTACCGGGACGGTTGATGGAATTGAATTTTGAACTCTGTCATTATAAGACACAAGACAAAAAGATAAATATGCCTGTTCATCGTCAATTGCAATTAAATTAGTCAGCGAATCTGTATGTGAACTCGTGAACTCATTACATTTTCACGCCAGTATGAGAACCTGTAGCCATGTCTCTTGTAGTTGACCGTTTCTGTACAAAATGAAAGCTTTACTAAGATACGTATAGATGAGCCGGGAACATCAAGTGAACTACAAGGTCACAAGATTGGCTTTGATTAACTCTGGTATTTACTGTGGCCCTCTCTGTCGATAGATGCACGGGCAGTTACAGCATGAAGCATATTCAAGCAGGACGTACTTCATTTGTCTCATTGTTGTGCAACGCGACATCATGTGGGGGCTTTGCTAAGCGACAGGAAGAGAGGAATAAGTGTGTTATTTAAAAGGGGGAACGATTATCATCATATCAAGATTGACAGGAAATATAACCCCTTTGTTAAATTAAGTAATCTTTTAGTATGGGACGTGTCTGGATGAATTGATATTTAAAGTGTATTGTGTATGAGCAGTAATCATTTCGACCCTTTGTGGTGATTGTAACTTATTTAAATCTTGCCTATTTCATTATTTGTCAATTAAGGTGAAAAGGCCCGTATTAAAAAGGACTGGACTTTTCATTCTGCCGTTAGATCGTAACTGAAGCTGTGTAAGATAAAATATATGACTATCATTGCTTACCAGTGATAGTTGCATGAATCTCCCTTTTGTCTTATTTGAAGATGGAGACAGCCAGTCTCCAGAACATTTAATTTTTATAATTTAAAATTTAAAATAATAGACAATCAAATAATGCCCAAAATGCCCTGATAATGATACTGGGATGGTGCACTGTGTAGTCTGGTAGAAATTTACTGATCTTTCATAGATGCTTACTTCCTCCATCATCAGGGCAATGAAGGGCCCTGATGATGGAGGTAATAAGCACCTTTGAAACATCAGCCAGTGAGAGTACAATGGTGCAGCATCCTAGAAGACAGTCATCTGCACACTCACTGACATAAGGACCTGAAATCCCATCAATCAATCTGACTTACTTCCAGCTGTTATTTTCACATCATCACTTTTGTATTTTCAGGAGTACCGCATAGAATGCCGATATAGTGCCCACACTTTATGCAACACACGTGGCTTCGGTGTTGTGGGCCTGTTTGAACAACCTGTTCCGTTCCTAAGTACTAGTGCCGCAGGAGTGTGTTAAAGTAATTTTCTCCTGCTGCTCAAGTGCTTATCAATGGGAAGGGACGCCCAACATGGCTGTTTGGATTTACTCGTATCACACGTATGACCATTCAGTTACTTCATACTTGCTCAGGACTGTGATCTGAGTTTATAAAAGGATAATGCAACAATTTAAGAAAGCTTTATTAGGGTGGCTAATAAATCCTTTGATCAAATATCTGGGAACAACAATAACCAATCAAAATGATACTCATGAGGAGGTTAGGAGGAGACTAAATTTAGGAAATGCTTTCTACTTCTCAGTTCAAAATATTTTGTCTGATTTCTAACAAACTGAAAATTGAAGTATACAAAACACTAACTTTGCCTGTTGTTTTGTACGGGTGCGAAACATGGTCTCTCACTCAGAGGGAGGAACACAGATTGCAGGTGTTTGAGAATCGGGTGTTGAGGAGGGTATTTGGGCTTAGGAGAGAAGACGATGGGGCGTGGAGAAAACTGCATAATTATGAGCTTAAAAATCTGTACTCCTCCCCCGGTATTGTCAGGGTGATTAAATCGAGAAGAATGCACCCGGTATTGGTTGGGAAGCCTGAGGGGAAGAGACCGCTGGGGAGACCTAGACGTAGATGGGAGGATAATATAAAGCAGAATCTGTGGGAGATAGGAGTTGAAGCAGAAAACTGTCTGAAACAGAAAAATATTCAGGTTCTCTACAACTTTTTATGACTAGGTTCTGTAACACTAGCCTATTCTGAGTTACGGACCACCAACTTGGATATGAACTCAAGATACACAAAGCAGATTAAAAGCAGCAGAGATTAAGAAACAAACAAGAATGGATAATACTTGAGAACAGAACATTTGGCAAGACAGAGTAGAAACCCTACATAAGAAGTTGCTCGAATGTGAAGGATTAGTGGTATGGTCATTAACACATGAATGACAGTAAGATTCCTTTGACAGCATCAGAAATGAAGATGACTTAATCATCTCTGAGATCAAATGAAGGAAGATACTCAAAAGAGTGTAGAGAAAGAGTGGACAGAGATACAAACAAGCAGTTATGAGGTAAGAGATAAGAATGGATAAAACTTTGTTACAGAATGATTTACAAGGGCAGAAACATCAATGTAGAATGCAGAAAGAAACATTAACATATGCAAAAATAAAAAATAAATTTATGCTATGTACTTACAATTAATATTAATAAAACAAAAATTTATATTTCACATCTTTGGTTACATGTATTAAAGCAAATATGTGCGAACTAAAATGTGGTTCTTGTCAAAACACAGAGATATAAGTAGGAAGACAATTTATATAACAGAAATGACACTTCTGCTATTGGAGAGATTTACATCACCTTTCAGTACTCTCCTCTGCAATTTCTGAAACAAGAAGAAACACGGTAGAATATCCCAAAACAGATAAATAAAAACACAATGTTTACAAAGTTATTTTAAATGAAAATGCAATGTTATATAATCAGTTCCACAAAGGCAGTCCATGTGGAGTTTACAGACTCTAGGTCATGTTAGTGTCTAAGCACTTTTGTTTTCTCATCAATCATAGTGTCACTCTTGCCTCAATAAGTTCAAATGGATGTAATGATTGAATTACTAATGGCAGTAAACTGAAACCTGAAAGGTGGAATACCTCTAGTCGCATACTGGTGCAAATAGCATTAGAAGTGATAAGACATAAACAGACATCATGATACGAGGCTCGTCCACAAAGTAAGTTTCCCTGGGGCCGTTTACAGAAACAAAACACAATTTCATGGAAATATTTATAGCAACAGATACAGCAAGTGTCCAGCTATTTTTCAACATATTCGCCACCGGAATTGAGACATTTGTCATACCGTGGGACCAACTTTTGAATACCTGTGTCGTAGAAGTCTGCCGCCTGGAATTGGAACCACTGTGTGACAACCATCTCCGCCTCTGTCATTCTCAAAACGCTGACGCTGACCGGACAGGAATTTCTTGAGGTGTAGGAAAAGATGGAAATCGCTGGGAGCGAGGTCCGGGCTGTAGGGTGAATGATTAAACACCTCCCAGCTGAACTCCTGCAGGAGACTTGCTGTCCGTCGAGCCGTGTGCGGCCTAGCGTTATCGTGCAGGAAGACAATACCGGCACTAAGCATCCCGCGCCGCTTGTTCTGAATGGCCTGCTGAAAATTGTCTGCACCAGTGACGCACCATCTGCTTGCTCATGACGTTAGGCCCATAGACCCGGCACAGCTGACGATGAATTTCGATCGGCGCTATGCTCTGTGCATTCAAAAACTTTATCACTGACCGCACTTCACAGTCGGCGGGAGCTGGAATAAGAACCTCCATCTTCAACAGCTGCAACGATGCTACTATGAGAACGCGGGAAGTACCGTTAGTGCATGTGCCATGCTACGTCATTGCTCTATCACGTACGCACAGTCGCTTCGCGCAATATAAGGTTTGCTAGCTGTGGGACGAGTGGGAAACTTACTTTGTGGACGCGCCTCGTATCATAGCCAATCTTCCCATACAATATAAGGGAAAAAGGCTCAAAGTGTACAAGTCTGAGTATGTAAACCAAGGTATCTTCTGTTCTATGAATTTACCTCACCACGTAAGTTCTTACATGAAGACAGAGACAGAATCAGTCTCTGAAACACAGTGAAATTCAGAACTTATAATTTTTATAACTAACGGAAAATGTCTAAATCCAATCCGCAACTCAAATGTTAGACTTTAATAGAATGTCTATGCGTTACCACAACATTTAAAATAACCTCACTCTCTGATCTAATAAAACAAGTTCTTGTTGGTCTGCGCAGTGCTACTATTTTGCGTGAAGACCTTGAAATTTCACACGCGTGCCACGACTCGAAAGTTTCAAGTTTTACGGCACGATTTTAACACTTGTAGCAAACGTTTTTCTGTTTTATCAGTTATAATATTGTAAAAATACGTTTTGTAAATATAACATTAAATATTTCATACCTTTGTTGCTCCTCATAATGAGATCACATTTTTAACTTAAAATTACATTCTTTTAGGAGTGTGGTGCTAATAATAATTCACAGCAAAAGATTCAAACCAACATGGCGAATGGGCTGCATGATTTGGCTGGCTTCACAGCAACTTTTCCATAACGTGCTGGGATGCTTGCAAATACCTTACTATACAGTATGTATTACATGTTTTGTAGTTTATATAACATAAGGTCAAGGCCCTCTATTTGAAACTATGCACATTCTTTCAAATGTCAACTTCTAAATAAGAAATGGAATAGTGCAACAGAATAAACAGACTTCAAAATTATATTAATGATATTTTAGTCAGTGTAAAGAAGAAATTATTCAAATTGGACTGCAATAAGCTACAGTTTCTCTTTTACATTCTGTAAATCTTCATCAAAGCTATTCAAAATATAAAAGTGCAAAAACACACGGCAAAACAATATTCTACGGTATGGATTGCACATTTCTAGTTTTGTTAAATTAACTTACAGGTGACAGGAATGTAAGTGAATACAGATAAGGGTTTTGTTTATTGAAACAGCACATCAACCACAGAGGTTACACACTATTAAATTAGAAATAGGATTATTGTTAGCAATAAATGGGTTATAGCCAATTTTAAGATCTAATTTGCATTTTTGTAATTACTCAAAAGGAATGTGAAAAACTACATAAACCATACACCAAAGTTGCTGGATTTGCAGAAGATGCCCAAAACAAAGTACAAGTGTTTACCGCTGCATTGCTACTTGCAGTAGGTTCATACTCACCCTTGCAAAAATCTCAGCCATGAGTCTATTGGTACGAAAGTCTTCTTTCTTTTTTTTCTCTGCCTTCTTACTGAGTACTTCTGGCAGGCTGCGATATTTGCGCTCTGTCTGTGCACGCATTGTGTGCTGGCTGAATATTCTCTTTATAGCTGAAATATATCAATGTCTACATGTGAGGCTTATATAATCAGCTCTCTAATTTCCTGTCATTATGCTGATCACTTGTTTTACAAAATGAAAGTGTCCCTTGAAGTTTGCCTGTTAATACAAAATTTGTTAAGAAGATGGCTGTCTTCTGAGACCTTGCTGTTTTCATGATCTGGACAATCTTAAATGTTGGTAAACATCTACCACACTACATGATGCTACAATCTAGAAAATAGCCAACTTTATACTCACTGTCATGAGAACATCAAATCCTACAAAAATTTATTTATATATTTAAAATAACGTCCTCCATTAACTTAAAGGCAGTATATAAAGATGGTGACTTGAGGAATATAACTACATATATGTACACAAATTTATTTATTTTGATGAGGACCTGAAAATCAAAATTTAGAAGAAGATACTTTTTATATAAAACTCACCAAAATCACTAATGCTGCTAGAAGCACATGCAGCAAACAGAGCAGTGCAGAGATGGCAACTATTGATGCAAGGGTTAGGAGGAACTATGAACAGGGCTGGAAACATATGTATGGCTTGGTATTAGAGAATCATTAGATTTGGGGTCTTAAAGTAAACAAAACATCTGAGCATTTCCCTTACCCATTGGTGATTGAGGCAAAGGTCCAATATTCACTGATGCAGTGTTGTCACCATTAAAATGAGGTATGTGGCTTGCAAGTGCCAACAACTGTCTGCTTTCCTGTCTAAGTTCTCGTAAGTATGCCAACTCATGAAGGCACTGTCGACGGTACTCAGCATTCTGAATGAAGTCAGGGCGTCTTGCCATAAGGTATTCCTGTTGAGAAGCATTACAATTATCTATAAGAAATGAGTATAACCATTTCAATAAAAATCTCACAAATTTAACAAACAGACAGGCATGTAAATGTAATACTGTAGTTTGTAGTATTAGTATGGCTTATCAAAGACCAACAGACCCTAGTTCAGCGGTTTGTACCCTCTTTAAATGCACATCCCCACCTAATCTCCCAAAATCTCTATACCCCCTCTCCATCACAGAGAGACTACTAAATACAATTTTGAGGTTCAGTTAAGTTTGATAAATTGTATTTGCAAGGCACATTGTACTTTCTAGAGGTATGCATATTAATAATGGTTACAACTCTCCTAAAAAACAACCACAGTGCCAAAGAGCACATGTATGCACATGGACTGCTCAAAGAGTGAGATTGTGAATTCAAATCAAATTCAGGGTAGGGACAAATAACCTTCTTTTTCTGTTGTTTTCTCCTGTTTGATAAAGCGATCCACTATCCAAGGAGTCCCACCAAACGATTAAAGGATTCGATGCATTATACTTATTCTGACCAGAAGATGCCATAAACTCTTTCTCAGGTTAACATGCACTTTTACAGTCCTGAATGGAAATTCTTACCTGTAGAGTATGTTCTTCTCTACACTTATTCCTTTGGAGTTCATCTTCAGGAAAAGATCTGTCTTCCATACTTGTTACGGATTTATGATTTTCTTTAGAAAACTTCATGCTTGATTTTAAAACTGCCTTTTGGAATTTTTTCCTTCTTTTTCCTTTAGCAGAAATTAAATGATTCTTCCTTTCAGGGACTTTAATTTTAATTTCTTCTAACATCTTCTTTTCTGACCTTTCTGCCATGGAAGAGACTGGATCTGTAGATGTTTCAAGAGTTAAAATATATCCAATAGGAGACTTTTGTGTAGTAGATGTATTGTTGCTAGTACTACCAAAATCAATTTGTTTCTCTTTTCTTTCATTACAGTCCTTCTGAAGTCCACAATTCATGCATTTATCAAACACTGGTCTTGCATTATCCAGCTTCCTTGCTAAACAGTCACTACACTTCCAAGAAGTATCCTGGTTTTGAACACCATCTTGCTGTGAGATCTGTAGCTGAGATTCCAATACACCACAAATTTGGCATTTTCTATCATATCTTTTAGCTTGTTCCAGTTTCAAACATCTAGAACACTTCCACTCATTGGTAGTGTCCTGTGATGACTCTGATATGGTGTCATTCTGATCTTCAAGAGCACCACAGCAAGGACACACCTTACAACTT
>NW_019060632.1:0-28469 GCF_000696155.1 Zootermopsis nevadensis | reverse complement strand
TATATTTCCCTAGAAAAATTAAAAAATGAAAGATGCTCTTCATATATGGATATTATGTACCATCATCTCACTTATTAGAGCCACTTAAGTAAACGTGAAGTTACCCCTGTGCTTAAGCACCACACCACAAGGCACAAAGATGTATATAGGATGTACAGGTAACGATCATCTAGTCCTTTACGGCTTGGACTTTTGTTTCTTAACAAAACTGAAGTCTGAATATGTTTGTATAGTTCCCTCATGTACATACATACCAAAGATGTCCTGCAATCTGGTGTATACACAGGACACTATAGTGTGTATGGAATCAACAGTCCTGCCAGGCCAGAAGCCCAACATCCCAGCCTATCAGAATTTTCTACTAGAGGGACTTGATAAGTCCCAATGGGTCATAAAAGGTTAGTACCAAATGGAGGGAAGTTATCAGATTTACACTCAGGCTACTTTACCTCTACAAAAAGGTGATGGTGGGAAATGCAAAAATTCCTGCCTCTGCTACCACGCTAGGATTTAGCTCCAAAGTGTACACAGATTTTTGTTTAAAACTGTTGGAATACCTAATTTTCTAAATAATAAACTACTATCTCTCTCTCTGATTTTAGAACACAGTGATTAATCACATTTAGTCACAGTCACCCTAAGGCCAATCAATAAATCTTGTTTAGTGTCCAGTCAATTTAACCAGCATCACCAAAACAGATGTCCCTGATACTGAACTTTATATGATTTCCAAACTTTTCTTATTGCCCATCCAAACAGTTGCATGGCTTAGTGAAATTATGAACACCAAATACAAATCAGTGTTAATAACTACTGCATTATATGGGATAAGTGAATTGTGAACAAAGTTTTTACACACAAACTAACTCCATATTGCTTAGTCTTTCTTGAAAAGTTGATAGTTGCTCAGATGATCAAGAAATTCTCCACTTTTACAGAAACTAAATTCATCAATGTCTTGTGCCAACTGAATCTGGCCCAATTTAATATTCTCGCATCTACATCCTCCAAGTGGTCTCTTCCCTTAAGGATTTCTGCACACAATTGTATATGTATTTTTCATTTCTCCACACCAAGAAGTAATTATATTATAGGCTGATTGAAAAGTCAATCTAATTTATTTGTTAGCAAACAGAACATGTGTCAGAAATGGGTTGAATAACCTTTTGATCATCTGGTATAATGTACTTCTAAAACTTGAATCAATGAATTGAGGCTACATAAAATCATCCTTCATAGAAGTTAGAAACTTTAACACTTAAACTTGCCTGATTTATGTTTTTGTTGCTCATATTCTTTTTCTGACTGTGTAGTTGATTCTTTCCAAGTATATCCATTTCTAGTGAATGTGGTACTAGTTGATGAAGAGCCCACATGCCCTTGTGTGGTACTTGTAGTTGTCTCTGCCCTGCTGTCTGCATGATTCTCTGATGAAGGAATTCTTTCCGACAGAGAAGACAGCCCACTAGACTCAGACAACCCTATAGAACAGAGAGCACATACAGCCCTTGAACAAAAAATACACTTGCACAATAGATAGTCTCCACTGTATATATGAGTGAGTATGTTGATGAAGTACATTTTAGTATCTAACCATCATTATTTGAGGCATGAAAGCTTACAGGAAGGATGGAGACAAGTCCCCAAAATTCTGTACATTCTTAATCTCAACATTAGCTAAAGATAAGTGGTGAGCTTAACACTCTGACCACATCACCACCAAGGAAAGAACCCATTGAATAGATGGCTGGGTGGGTAAAATATTAATTTGATTAAAGACTTAACATAAAGATCTAACATAAAAACCAAGGGTCATGGGAAAGTACCTAATCAGATAAAACATTACACTGGATGACAATTTATCAAAATAAATTACAATTACCTACGGTGTGGAGACAGAGGCAATAAGATAGCAAAATATCATAATCATCTGTCGAAAAACAAACATGTAAAAAAGAAAACTAAGTAAACACAACAGAATTTTATATGGTTCTGGCAGTTCCTGTCTTACTACCACATTTGGTTCAGAAACATGGAATATGTATGTGGTACAGACTGACAGACTTCACCTTCAAAAACGTATGCCTCATATGATGGCCAATAGCCAACACATCTTCAGAGTCTCACCTGTTTTGGCACATTTGCCAGCTATGAAGTAATCCTGGTGTGTAGTTGAAGATGCCACTGGCTGGTGATTCACTTGGGGTTTCCTGCTACCTTGTTGTTCACTGGCAGATTCACCTGATACCTCTTCCCTCTCCATTGTTCTTCCCACTTTATGTCCACCACTCATATCTTCCTGACCGACTTTCTTGACATTATAACCACCTGAATTTACAAGTGACTTGGGAGGCACCCATGGTACATTTGACTCCAGTAACACATTATCCTCAGCATAGCTTGTCTCAATAAGCCTGTTCACCACTTGTCGTACAAGCTTCTTTTTTATGTTGGAATTGCATGATTTTGAATTTAAGAGATCTTTAAGAAGAGCTATCCCCTTTTCAAGATCTGTAGCAAAAGTGCTGGAAATAGATGACCCCCAAAATCTGTCATCATTTATTTTGAATTTACTGTCTATAAAACCTGCCAAAGGATGAGATGACACACTTTCTGAGGATGAATCTTCTGTAATGGCTTTTCTGTACAAGTTTATATCAACTGCAAGGGTATTATTTTCATAAACATGGCCAGGAAGATACTCAAAACTATTTGCACTACCAACTACACCAGATGAACCTCTTCTACCACTCTCATTTTCATTTAGATTCCCATTTGATTGGGGAGTGTCTCCTATAAACCATGATCCTACTGTCCGTGTGCTACTGGTTAAGCTATCTAATGTTCCTGTAGCTTCTTCTTCACTTTGGTTCACGTAACTCTGCACCACTGGTTTAATGCTGTTAGAGTTTAACCTGCCATGAGGTCTCTGAACGTTAGTATCTTCGGACATCCTGGCATGTCTTTCTGAGACAGTCTGTTGTGTCCTTGCTGCAGATAAACACCACTGATGTTCATTGCCTCCTCTCTTGTGTGCACCTTTACACACTGCAGAACTTTGATTTGCATTTGTTCTGTTACACTGTAATTTATGACAGTTTATGTTTTGGAAGGAATTGTTCTGGGGCTGTATCTGTGACACATGGGAGTAATTATTTTTTTCAACAGATGAAAGTTGTGAATTATGAGCATGTTTGGCATTTCTTATGTCTTCTGCTATATTACTATCAGTTTTTTCAACTATATCTGAATCAGAACCTTCTAACTCCATATCTTGTTCAAGATTTGAGGTTACATGTCTTATGTCATGACCATCAACTTTATGAGGAAAACTGGGTGAGGAAACCAGAGATTTACAGTCTTTTGCAGTTTCTGATACCTGAATGCCAACAGAATTTCTAAAAGGGACATGAAATGCTGAAGTCTGAACAACTTTACCAGAAATCCTAGGGGAGTCAAGATTTGGGACCACAGTTGCTATAGATGATGATGACGCAGAGCATGTCGCTAAGCAACTGTTCCTCTTATACTGATGCTGCAGAGGAAATGAACCACTATTAGAATACTGAAAAGATTTAGTTCTGAAATCTTCCTTTGATAATAAACTCAGACAGCTCCGACTTCGTGAAAGCAAGTCTTTATGTGCTTCATGAAGCCCACATTCATTTAGATCAGTCAAAGAAGTACTGACTTTTTTGGACATAATATTACAACCTTCTCCTTCTTTACATTCTGCACTCTGAACCTGGTGATGGAGAAAGGGAGTGGTGTGCCTGTTAGCTGAATGATGATAACTAAATTCCTCTTCATGAAAGATACACTTTTCTCCTTGCAATTTCTGAATTGGTGTTATTTCAATCTCATTATCGGCTCCTGCCACAGAACTTGCAACTGTCTGTCCAAAAGCTAAAGGTGTTGACATAGCCATTTGCACATTGGAATTAAACTTTGATATTTTAGTGACAGGTTTCAGTTGCATTGAACCAGCTGTGCCCTCAGGCTCGAGTCTCTGTGCAGCTGAACATCCTCTTGCTAAAGCAATTCTTTCTATGGAACTAAGACCCTCACCTGAGGGAAATTCATGAGGTTGAAAATTCTGATACCCAACATCAGCACCACTATCCCATTCCAAACGTCGACTGGATGTCACACTGGAGACAGAGGCAGGTGATAGGGCTCTCCCACTTCCGACTGTTTCAGTTACTATGACAGAACAATCTTGATTTTGATCTGATGGACTGTAAGTCTGGTCCTGGATATCAAGTGGACTTGACACCATGACAGAGCAACTACAGGAAATACCATTTTCTCGATTATCTGAAACCTTATCACATTCAACATCCCCCCATACTTCGTTCAAAACTTTCACATCTCTACAAGCCTCCATTTTACTTTCTTTTCCTAGTGAACTAGAATATGGTTTTAAATCATTAACTTCTGGTAAGATGCACAGTGCCTTATGTGACCCAATTTCATTCATACTGGGTGACATGGCTACAGAATAATCATTTTTTTTGTCAGTACAATTAGGTTGTAGTAATTCATCTTGTACTGAATGATGTGAATCATACTCTGTTCCCATATTACTGACTGCTTCCAATGATATATCTTGTATCACTGTTGAATTGTCACTAGTAGAAGCTTGGCCTACAAGAGGTGGTCTAACCCATCGTTTTCTTTCCCGAGGAGCTGACTCTAATGCAGCAGCTTTAGAAGTACTCGGTAAATACAATGTTTCTTGCCCTATAACATTCCTGCAATGCTCTTCATTGTTATTCTTATGAGTACTCTGTGAATGTTGTGTTGTTTCAACGTCAATACACAAACTCTGAGCACAGTAATTTTCATTAACAGTATTTTCTGGCTTAAAACTCTTGGTCTGCATGTTCAGAATTGAATCAGATGGCGAACTAGATGCTCCACACGTTGTGGACCGAACATTGTGCCTACAATTAAATACGCTGTTGTCGCGCATTCTCTTATTATACTCCATAACTTGTGCTGAGAGAATGATCCTTCCTAATGGTGTACCACCTACACTATCAGTTAACAGTGAAACTGGCATAAACGCTCGATCATCACTACATTACACAACCCGTGGCTAGCACAGTCTGATTCACCATTTTCAGCATTTACTACTATTTATCCCTTTGGAGTATGAAAATATTTGTATACAACCATTTATAGGTTAAGTAACAAAACGAATACTTCTGCAACAGCCATTAACAAAATACCTTAATACTCTACCTTCCCGTCACAGAAATTCAGCATTAATGAAAGCAATTGCAATTATTGCTGTTTCTACAACTAAGGACTGACAAACACGTTTCTTTATATATTCATATATCTTGCACAACAAGGGCAATATTTATTCTTAACAGCCACAGAGTACTCAACACAATAACTAAGAGAAACAAGTCACACTGTGTCGATTGACGTTGTTGTTTTGGTAGTCATGTATGATAAATTGCGAGTTTGAGGTTGTTTTGTATTGCTTGTATGGATGTGTAAAATCATATATAGAATTAGCATTTCTCGTAAAATTTAAAAGTTATTGGATATCCTTGCACGATGATTGAAGCAGATATCATAGTAGTTGGAGCTGGTATTTCTGGTTTGACAGCAGCGTACAAACTCCTTAAAAAAAATCAGAGTTTAAGGGTTTTAGTACTGGAAGCAAAGGGTTAGAAATTTTGATTGAACTTTTGGTTTGTTGTGTCAAATGAACTTCTTGTAACTCAACAGTTAATACAATTTTTTGGACATGTTTATTTAAATGCGTAATTTGTTGCCACTACGTTTTTTGAAAATATGATGGGAGACAGAAGATGCATCTTAATGTGCTCTGTGGCCACATCAAATTGGTTGGCTTAATTCTGTATAAAGCGCCCACAAGAAACCGCACATGGATCCTATACTGCCAGATAAATCCAGTCCACAACCTTACAACCTGTTAGTGAAGGGTCTGTTTTAATAGTATCCTGCCATCTGCATCTAGATCTGACTGGTTCTTTCCTTCAGGATTCACAACAAAAAGTTTTTTCCCAGTCTCTCCAAGTGAATGCCAGGATAATGCTTCTTAATAGATCACAGTGACCTTCAAAATTCTTATATATTTACCATTCATTTGATCAAATTTTTGTTTGTAGCTTGTGTATTTGAACAGCATTGTCAAATAGTCTTATAGTAATGAAAAATCATCCTCCATTTTTAGAGAAAATTGGTTGTTCAGTTAGAGGTGTGCTACGGGAGATCATTGCATCTGTTGTTTGGCATGAGCACCTGCTGATCCATGGGTATGGTACTGGCATTCTGTGCAGAAGGTTTCAGTTTTGACAGCAGCTGATTCCCAATGTGGATTTTTCTGAACAATTTCCCATCCCTCATCTTTCGAAACAGTAAACATTTGTCAAAGCAATGAATATCTGGCTTCTACAGTGGTTTGTACTCATCATTATAATGTTATGGGAGAATAAACTGGATGTGCCTGTCAAAAATCTTGAGTTTTCTACCTGTGGCAGATGATCAGATTTAATACTTGAAGAGAGAGCCACCAAACACAGGAATTAATATCTTCCCTTATGGTTTTCATGTTTCAGATCGTGTGGGTGGACGGACCTTGACAGTTACTTTAAAAACTTCAAATCTTCAAACAGATCAGTTTGATCTTGGAGGGCAGTGGGTCAGTTCATCTCAGCTTCATATTCTGCGATTGCTGCAAGAGCTTAATCTCACTACATATCTGCAATATGATGCTGGGTATAAAATAGGCCAAGGCAGTGCTTCAGTCTTTGAGAAGTACAGCACATCTTTCCCATCCTTTGGTTCATATTACAGTTGCTATGAACTTGGACAGTTTGTCTCAAAAGTAAGTCCTGGATGTATATCCTATCAATACTCTGACCAATTTCTTACCACTGTTTTATGTAATAAACTATGTATCATGAGATGAAACATATTTTTCTTGTATTCTGAGATATTTTTGTAACAGATGGTCTTAAAAATGTTGGACTTCTGTTCAATTTCATGCATGTCATTGCCCAAGGAGATCTTATGAAGTCTTATAAAGTTCTGAATGTGATGAAGTGTCAGTTTAATTTTATTATGATTTCATTAATATAACTTTAAAATATGGACACTTTTTTATACTCCATGAAGTTTTACATAAACATAAATATAATTGTGCTATTTTATTTCTTACAGATTGAAAAAATGTCCAAGGAAGTATCACTTGTTGATCCATTCAGTTCCACATTTTCTAAAGAGATGGATTCAATAACAATGGAGACGTTGTTGCTCAGACATCTGTCCACCAAAATGGCCCAAGATATTATGAGAACTCTTATTCGTGTCACATTTGGTAAGAACATATCATCTCAGGGAAGAACATAGGTGGGGGTAGTTTGAGACGAAGTTGGTGAGGAGAATATTTGGACCTAACAGAAAGAAAGAAAAAGGATGAACAAAGTTACAAATTAGAATTGTCATAATTTGTACTCTTCATTTGATGGTGTCCAGTGGTTGGATTTTGTGAGAATGGTAATGAACATTTAGGTTCCATAAAAATTTAAAATTTCTTGACCAGCTGAATAAATACCTAAATTTAAAGAAGGGCCCTCTCCCACTTAAGTAGGTAGTATTTATCGGAATTTTTGTGAATATCTGGAATTTGATACTTTTTCAGAAAAATATTGTCATAGATAAGTTAAAATGCTCTGTATTACAATGTATTAATGGGATATACACAATTTGTGTGCAGGAACTGAGGCATCACAACTGTCAGCATTGTATTTCTTGGCATTCTCAAATGGTACACATGGACTGCTGAGTCAGTTTAGTTCAAGTTTGAATGGAGCAAGAGAATTACGGATAAAGGTCAGTTTTGTGAAATGGTAAACTTTCTTTCTTTTTTATTTTCCTTTTTAACAATAATATATATATTTAATGTACTTTTGTTTTTCTGTGTATCGATTATTCTTTTTTCCTAATAATTCCCAAAACTTAATGGGTGATTACTAATTACAAAGATTAGAGGTTAATGGGTGTTTGTTTGTTTATCTGTTCAGATGTATTGATTTCCTTATAATTAGTTAAATACACAACTTCCAAAATTTTATAGTAATAAACAGGCATGTCAGCACATTTGTATAATCTGTTTTGAGTTGCTACTATTGCAATTTTTATGTCCTTTTGACTCCAGAAGTCACATACAACACACTCAGTTTTTATTGTCTATTGGCTGAACAAGGAATTATTGCATCAGATGAGGTAGCTAACAGAATTACTTAAAATAGCTATATTAAATGAGGTGATCAGAATTTATAAGGTATCAATAAAGATTTTTAAAAAGTTTCTTCACAGTCATGTCCAGACTGTCTATAGGGCCTTACCCAGCCTGCTATCAAGTTGGTTTCAGGGGCTGTTTCCCTGGTGATAAATTTGACATGGCATGGCACTTATTACTTACTTCCATCTAGTACCAAAGTTAATAAACCCTCATGGTGTGTTTCTGAATTGAGCAGAGGGATGACATTTCTCCTTGCTTATACTTTATATCAACAATAATTGAACTTTTTAGATGGTCTGAAATGGATATTTGCAATAATTCACACTCAGTATACTTCTAAATGTAATTGTTGACACCAGCACATAGCTGAATCTATTGAGAAAAATGTTTTGCAACACTGTCTTATCAAGTGACGTTGCCAAAAAGTTGCCTTGAGAAGCTCAGATTTTGTAAGTATTCTGATTGATTAAAATACGTTATTACTGTTTAGGGTGGAGCACAGCAAATAGCTTTGGAGCTTTCTGTTAAAATTGGGAAGGAATGTATTATTCTGAACACCCCAGTGACAGAGATTGAGCAATCTGAAAATGGAGTCCGAGTGTCCACTCGATTTGGGAAAATATATAGGTAAGACAAGTATCTTTATGTTCATTGTCTGTGCTCTTTCAAAGGTCTTATTTATCATCAGTAAACTCTATGGAGAGTCTGGGTCCTGTTATTCACCCTTCCACTTGTCCGGATGCAGGTACCCTGTGTCTGTGTTTGCTTTATCTGGCTGTTTGTTGGTTGGATTCCTTGATGGTACATATCTGACAGATGGTTGCAGCTTTTAAGTTCTGCCATCTGGCTGTATTTGAATATATTATTTTTTATGAAATGATTCACTTGTTGACTTTATTTTCAGGAGTAAATATATTATAGTAGCGTTACCACCAACAGAAGTACATCGAATCCTCTTCAATCCATCTCTATCTCTCAAACACAGGCAGTTATTACAACGGTACCCTGTTGGGCATCTCACCAAGTTTATCATCACTTACCCCAAAGTAAGATAATAATTGCGTCCATTATACAGGTGATAAAATACTTTGATGGCCCATATTATAAACCTGTATTTCTTGTAGGAAAATACAAACTGATTCTATAAAAGTTATAACAGTGGTTCATTTTCATTTGTGAGATTTCAGGTTCTTATGTTGGCAAATATGAAGATGGTAGTCTTCTGAGAAGTTGCACCATGTAGTCTGGTATGAGGTTACTGATGTTTCAGTTGCTGTCTCCATCATTAGGGTGATGATGAAGGCAGCAAGCACCTCTGAAACACTGGTAAACTTTTACCAGATTACACAGCACATCCCAGAAGGCAGTGATCTTCAGCGGTTCATTTATTATAAGAAAATTATGCTAGGTATTAGCCATTGTCTGAGGTATATTTGATATACATGACATTCCATTAGCTGACTTTATTGCCATTTTCAGGTAATGGTTGTCATTATACTGACAGAGTTAGTATTATTTTGTTCTTATTTTGATATTAGTCATGATGCAGCAACGACAGATTTGTCAGGATAATGATGATTGGTCACCTGAAGATAGGAGTAGAGTGAACTCGTGAAACATCCTGTAAATAAAATATATCTCAGACAGTGGGCAATGCCCAACTTAATATTTATATAAAAATACAAATCATATATGAAGAAATAACATCACTGATTCATTACACTTGTCTATTGGGTAAATGACTTTGAGATGTCTGCCAGATGTTAGTTGTTTGTGAACACAATATGTTAATGAGTGTTGTTTTAGGTTAGGGATGGCAATCCATTGGAACTGTGAATGTGGCTGGCACTACTGATTCAAGTTTAAAGTCTATAAGTGAATTCACTCAGACAATCCAAGTTGCACTAAACACAAATTTTTAATGGGTTTATCTTGTATTTTAAGAATGACTGCAAAGAAAGGTTGAAAAGGGGAATGAATATACATTATCTGCTGCTGTAGTGATCATGTAGGAAGAGTTTATGGCTACAGCAATCCTCAAAATGCTTTCAAACCTCTGATAGCTAGGCTTATATCAGTTTACATACCAAGTGTAAAATTGCTTCATATTTTGTATCAACAGGCTTTCTGGAGAGAGAAGGGATTTTCTGGTGAAGTATTGAGCTATGGAGGAGGTAAAGTTGAGCGTGGTTGTGATGCAGGACCCATCAGTGCAACATATGATGCAACAACTCATCATGGCCACCCAGCCATTGTTGGCTACATGGCTAGTAAAAGTGGTGTGCAGTGGAATTCCAAAGATGTGAGTTTTATTAGTATAAACTTTGGAGTTAAGTGGTTTGCACTCTTGTTTTATAGTTGGGAGGTCCTCATTCAAATCCTAGCTGGAGACTGACTATCCTGACTGAGGTTTTTTCATGGTTTTCCTTATTCTATTCAGGAGAATGCTGGGATAATACCTTAAATTAGGCCACTTCTTTTCACATCCTTTCCAATTAATTAATAATCCTATTGCTCAACACTATGGAGGGTATACCAGGAAGTTCCTGCCAAAGTTGTAGGGAATATTCTTTGAGTCAGTTTCAGTCAAGATAATCAAATTAAAGTCATGTCAAAATAATCAAATCCAAAGTTGAACAATTATGGACTCATATGGTGACAGAATTTTGTTAAAGTAACATTAGCTAATTGCTCACATTTCTCATCTTGGCACAGTTACCAAGTGTCTTTGTTTTGATCTTTTTGTAGTTTTCTTTCTGTCCCTTATGAACTCAGGGTTAGTACCATGAAATATGATATAGGTACCTTCTAAATTCTTAAATACTTTACTTTCATGATCATCCTCCCATCATTTTTAATACTATAATGTATGCAGTTGAATCATTGTAAAATAATTTCAAATTCAAATTAGTGTAATAGTAATCCTCATAGCAGACAGTTTGTTGCCACCTGAATTATTAACTGAAATTAAAGTATTATTTGTCAGGTAATTTTCCACCAACATATTATTTTTGTAACAGTCATGTATTTACTTATTTTTAATTTGTCTAATTTCAGACATCTTGTCGGAAACAATCTGTGTTGGAGACACTTTCTTACTTTTGGGGTGACTGGGTTCATGATCCCATTGACTATGTGGAGAAGAACTGGGGTGAAGAGGCCTATGTAGGAGGCTGTCCGACACATGGGATGTCACCTGGAATGATGGTATGGTTCCATCAGATCAGGACACCCTTTGGAAGGTACCTTATTTCTTGTTACAACTCATACAAATTTTGTTTGGAAACCTAATCCTTGACTGTTTCAAACTGGGTACCTTCGAAATGGGAGTGAGATGTATTAGGGACATGCAAATCTAGTGGTACTAAGTAAATAAATGCTTACTTAGTACTTATGTACTCAGACCTATTCTACTTAATGATATAGGGCAATGAGCTTGACACTTTTCTGGTTTATGGCTTGGAGTTTATCTGTCGTCATGTTCTGAACATTCTCGTTTGAGAACTGTCTGCCCCTTTAGGTCTTGTTCATTGTCTTACCACATTTCTTAGAGATTTCATTGCCATTCTATTACCTTTACCTTTTATTACATCATATGTTCTGAGTACTCTCTTCTTGGGTTTGTGTGCATCTTATGTGGTTCATTTGTATGGTATCACAACCAAATATATGCTAAAAAATTAGCTGCATTGGCAGAAGTCAACAAATGTTTTATCTGTATGATTTGAGGTTTTCACAGCGGTGAGTATGAAGATTTCTGTCTTCTGGGTTGTTGCGCTGTGTAGTCTGGTCATCAGGGTGATTCATCACCCTGATGATGGAGGCAGTATGACCTCTGAAACGTTGGTAAACATCTACCAGACTACACAGTGCAACAACCCAGAAGACAGAAATCTCCAAATGTTTTCTCATTTCACGAGCTGGGTGAAAGTTGTTCTCATTGGACATTTCTACTGTAAGAGAAACCACAGTCTGCTGGCGCATGCTGTTGTAATTGCCCAGTGTGCTTACCATTATATAACATATATAACATAAAATATGTCCCTTGAATGTCGGCAAATACAGTGAAACCTCGATGCATCGTTTTCGGCGGGGGTGGGAAATAAAAACGATGAATGCGGGAAAACGATAGATGCGGGAAAGCATTAAAAATTTAAAAAAAACAATGTTTCTCTTTCAAAGTTACTTCTTTTTACCAAAAAAAGTCTTTAATGGACAACTGGTTTGTCGAAACTTTACGTTTTAGACCAAACAGAGCACTTTCCACGTTCACTAATATTAAGCGCATAAAAGAACAACTTCACTTTCGCCAATGCAGCGTGCGCTTCGGCAAAACTCGGCAAAGCTTCGGGCTCGCATTCGTCGTCTCCCTCTTCCTCACCACTCCAACCCCCTTTGCGGACAATAACAGGAAGAATGGAAATACTATTACTGCCGAACTCAACGAAACGTAGCTGTAGAAGACACTGAACCACTGGAAACGAGATGAACCAGAAGAATGAAAAGTGCCGCCAGCCTTTCCTTTGTACTTGTAATAAAAGCATTTGTGAAGAAATTCACACTGCACATGCCATCTGGCATCGCTGGAACGAAATATGAGTGCACCCTAATTAAAATCGTAAAATTTCTGACAATGAGCACCGCCATTCACTCCAACTATCACCCCTGCACCGCTGACCATCATTCCAAAAGAATGTGCTGGTTGGGCGACATAACAGGTTATCGCTACTGTGTATTCCAAAAACATTGTGCGTCTTTCGGAATTAAATTCTAAAAATATCACGTAAATTTCGTTACAATTTCTCAGAAACGATCATTGCGGGAAAATTGTTGGCCGGGACTAAGATTTTTGAACGATTGATGCGATAAAACGATAGTTCGAGGAACGATAGAAGCGGGAAAATGTAACATTATTTTATATGGGATGTATTCGGGACCGAACAAAACGGACGATGCATCCGGGAAAACGATAGTTCCGGGAACGATGGATAGAGGTTTCACTGTATCTAATTACATCTGACCTGCACAGAAGAGAAGTGAGTCACTTCCGTTAGTAACTTTTAGCATCTTACGCATATATATGTGTTGAAGCAGCTGATTATTGTACAGGGAACTATATTTTGCTGTAATCTTTTCCCTACCTCCTGATGTTCAATCACATCTAACAAAATCTTAAAACTTTGCATACCGTGTAGTGTATTAGAATATAAATAGGCAAACAAACAACTATTAACACTATAAAAAAAGACACTATTGCCATACGCGTTTCAACCTCAAGAGGTCATCATCGGTGGCATCAGGGAAATCAGTTCATTTAATTAAATGGCTCAAACTTGATTTAGAAAAAAATAATGAATATGACATTTGACGAAAAGTATCTTAAGCGACACTGCACCAGATGTTGTTATTCATAGGAATAGATTCTGCACTTAGCTATTTATCCGGTGGTCCGGTGGCTGTAGCTGTAGCTGGTTTGCGGCGAGCTGTAGTTGCATCGTCCGTACCTGTGAACTCCAGAACAGTGGGTGAGAGCGTACGGCAATAGTGTCTTTTTTATAGTGTTAATAGTTGTTTGTTTGCCTATTTACATCTAACAAAAGCCTTCATAACCTTGCCATTTACAGACTTACTCTTTGGTATCTGTGGAGAAATTGAGAGAGTGGAAAAGAGTATTAACAAAATTTGTATTTACTATCTTTGATTTTACACTTGTCTCATATGACTATACTTTGGGTTTTTTGAGACCTGCATATTTATTAACATTTTTTATTCACAAGTTTAATCCGTTATGCCAACATTAGTGAGTAATTTCTCAGTCTGATGAGTGACACTGTTCCTTCTAGAATGATTTGCAGCAACATATTTTATTTATATGAATATTATGTTTGAGATTGCCCATTATTTGAGTTTTATTTGAGCTGGCTTTCCTCCTGTCTCTTAGGTGGTTTTCATTGTAGTGACAATTATGTTATTTCTTTTATATTTGGATATTAATGGTGATAGATGGGATAAAACCTGGGACCTTTGGAATACTAGATTATTAGAATGCACTTCTCAGACAGTGGGCAATGTCCAACTTGATATTAATTTAATGAATCAACTGTTTTCATGAACCTTGAGAGGATTACATTATTTGCAGGATCTATTGGGCTGGCACAGAAACTGCAACTCGGTGGTGTGGTTATATGGACGGAGCTGTACAGGCAGGTGAAAGAGCTGCGCTGGAAGTCCTGTACAAGTTTCAGCCTCAAACTCTCACTGCTGCAGACCTAGATGTTATTGAGTGAGTAGGATCGTTTACTAGTTTCTGAATACCGTATATTCTTTTATGAAAATGCTGAAGTCTTTGTCTTCATGTAAGCAGATTATAAGTAGCAGAAATGATGTTTTGGTCAAGTATTAAGAAATTGCCTAGAAGATATAAAATTTGAAACTGGGACATTATATAGTATCTGAAAGCAGCTAACGGTATGAGAAAAGTTGTAAGATTTGAGGTTTTGACAGCGGTGAGTATGAAAATTTGTTTGAGTTAAAGATACAGTGGTATTGAATAAATGGACGTTGAAGAGACTAAGTTATGAAAGGTATGCAAAAACAGAGTTGGGAATAATGAACACATGCAAGAGGAGGGCAGAAAAGTGTGGAGGTTTTGTCATAGAATGACCGCTTTTGATCATGAGGCGTGTTGCTTGCAAAATACAATTGTGCAAATAAAATTAAAGTGTGTAGAATTCAAATAAACATAGAGCACTTAAGCTGGGCGAGATAACAGGCATTGTGAAAGAAGGTAATTGAGCGAGGAGCAGTAATATTTTTCTTTTTTAACATTGTTATCTTTATCAGAATAATTATTATTTTTTATTTTGTTGCCATTACAGCATAAAGCACTTTCAGTTTTATAAGACAACTAAATGCCCCCAGAAATATTTAATTGTGAGATTTCACTGTGTGTCTTTTTTTGGTACAGGGTGCCAGCATTTGTGTGGTGCCAATTTCAGATAATTCAGTGTGTTATCATTAATGTTAGCATGATTCTGTAGTATTTGCTTTTCTGTTATTGAACTTATATGTATCCTTTTGCTGTTTTTTTTTTGTTTGTTTGTATTTTCTTATCATGTGTATGTTTTAGGCACACAACCAAAATGATGTATTCTATATTTTGTTTCTTTTATGTAGTTTACAAGTAAGACGAAGCTCATTCATTCATCCGCCACCAGACCCACATATCTTCCGATGGACACTGTGTCTTCCTCTCTTCTTAATTGCAATGGGTTGGGCAGCTTATACTCTTCGCAGACACTTCTGGGTCATAGGTGTTGGTCGGATAGCATGAGATTTTTCGTGACAGGTAAGTAAAAATGACATACCATTAACTTTAATGTATCAGGGACCCTGATGATGGGGACAGAGATGGTCCCTGAAACTTCAGTTTTATCGTTTAACAATCTGACGTGGCTGATCACCCGAGAAAATTTTATCGAGTTACGTCGCCGTGAAAGCTTCAAATCGTATAGCTACGTCCATTGTTTCATTCTACCCAACTAACCCAACATGAGAAGCTAATAGTTATTCAGGTAGTGAAGATATTCTGTCTTTTATGTAACTCTAATGACATTACCGTGTTCACAATGGCCATTTCTTGATCTTATCCTGAGCCAAGTGTCCTTGAGGAATTAATAGTTGTGTAGTTAGTCAAGAAGTCCCCAATCTTTTGTAGAACCAGAGGGTTCATTGCCATGTCACAGGAGCCTGCAAATAGGCAATGCCAGATGAATCCAATCTGAGGGGCAGGTTGTCGGGTAAGTAAGTCGGTTGCAAGAACTCCTGATCATTATTATTGTTATTAAAATAACTGACAAACAATTATGAAGATGGCAGTCTTCTGGGATGTAGCGCTTTGTAGTCTGGTAGAAGTTTGCCAATGCCTTAGAGGTCCTTGGTCATCAGAATGATGAGTAAGTTGTGTATGTGGAATCGGTTTGAGATACAGGTAGCCCTCAATTTATGCCAGGGATGTGTTCCTGGACGAACCGGTGTAAACGGAATCGGCGTAAATTGAAACTCTTTTATAATGTAAATCAATGGGAAGAATATGACATGCATTCCCAGCACCCAAACATTGACAAGTAATATAATGGTATTACATTTAAAGCTCTGAAATAACGTAAATAAAATAAAGGGAATTTAAAAAATATATTTTATACACTTAGAATAGGCAATTCGTTGGTCCCTGCGATTGACTGCGATTCTTTCATGTGACTGATGTGTACAGTCATCTCTGCTGTTATGTGATAGTTGCATTCATGTAAAACGCCGACCTATAGAAAATCGCATAGTAAAAATAACCCCTGTACATCCGCAGAGATTAAATTAGTACTTTGACAGTTTAAAGCGCTGGGAATGAAATTGCATAAGAGCAAACTTGCATATGCAAAAGTTTGCATTTCACAAACAGCTTTTACCGATTCATCGATCTCATTGGAGCAAATTCGCGTTAACGAAACATACGTAATTGCAGAGATGACTGTATTTATAATTTTTATTCAAAATCAGCGATGTAAGAATTACAATTTAGTATAAGAAGCAGTGCGAGAAACTTTGTAAAACGTTATAAAAATAGCAAAATATATTTTTTCACTTTTTGACTTTCTGATTTCAAAATCGGCATTATTCTGAATCGGCGCAGTCAGTCAACTTTGGCCAGAGCAGTGGGGAGCAGGGTCAGGATTGGACATGGTCCTGGCAGAGGGGGTAAGGACATGCAAGAGAGAGAGAAGTCAAAGAAAGCAGCTCTTATAAAGGCCCCTTGGGATCTGGCAGGTGGTTCGCCAGACATGTGGTAGGTGGGTGGACATGATGAGGAGGGCGGCTCGCAGGGCATGAGTCCTAAGTTATCACGGGCGACTTTCAAGGTATCCAGTCGCATCAGAACCCTGATGATGGGGACAGAGTTGATTCCCGAAACGCCGGTTTACTACGGTAACCGGTTGACGCGGCTGATTGCTCGGGAAGATTTTATTGACTGGACTTGCCATGAAAGTCTCAGATCCTATACTGACATATTTGTCACTGTGTGGATCTCAAATCTCATGTAAGATTGAAAGTTTTTCTTCCAAATATTTTTACTTACACTGGAGATTAATTAAGATTCTTGCTGCTTTTGTTGGCGGTGGTTAAAGTTTCGGTAGTATTAGGATTGACCCAAAATTCTGGGACTGTCGCAGACATGTGGGCAAGAGAGTGAATTAAAAGTTGCCGCTTAGATTAGGTTAGGTTAGACTACGCTAAGCTTGGCATCGGTGCTCATATACACAAAAGTTTGTTAAGAATGTAATAATGTCTGGCAGTTTTAAGCCTAGAATTCAAGATGCTGCTTTTGTGTTCAAATAGTTTACCATAAAATTGATTAATTTACTTTGTTTAAATTTGATATTAGGGAATATAGACACTAAAAGCCATTACGGGCGAATTTAATTTTTGGTCATGTTAGTCAAATATAATCGTTATTTGCACAAAACTTAAATTGAATTTGATCAAAATTCTTGGTGTAAAAACTAGTATGTGACATACTAGTATTTATCCCATTAAGCTCTATAAATTCTATTTTTATTAATTTTTATATGGCGTACATTTAACTAAATGCAGGTGCATTTCTGTGCAATGAAATATTAGTGCCTTTCATTAGGTCCTAGAAGGAATGTGGTACGCTATCTGTGCTGCTAATTATCTGCGCTCACATTCAATTTTTGTCTGCAGTAAGTCACTGGAAATGCCAGTCAGGGGTGCAAATACACAAATAACATCGGTAGTTTTCTTTTGAATGAGTATCCTTCTGTGTATAAGTTACCTTGGTTTGATATGAGAGCGATTCATGGCTTACTCATGTCTCCATTGAGACCTCTTGTAGTCGTCTCCGCATAAATGTTTCGTTTTGAATATTAACACTGGGAACTGGTCTTCTGCTGCACAAGAATAGCAACACAGCCCAGAAAAATAACATCGTCATTTCAGATGAAAATTACGTATTTTAATATACGGTCTGTGCTTTGCCACGCAACAGATTCTTGCTTGAGCAGTTCTCGAAGATGTTGGTGGTAGTTCGTGTTTCGTGCTACGGTGGCAGCAGCTTGCATGGAGAGCAGTTTCCAATACAAAGTGCTGTAGTACAATATCAAGGCAATTAACTTAATTATCTGTCACGGTAGTGACATTTGTAGGACACACAAAGCGATCAGTGCTAGTAGAAACATGATAATTTAGAATACGTTTTTAGAATTTGTTATAGTAATTGACTTTAAATTTCCTTCTGTTTCTTCTTCCCTTAATTTTTATTATATTGTTTAATTTTCTCTCCTTTTTCCTCATTTCTTTCTCCCCACGTTCCATTCTTTCACTCTCCTTTCTTCCATTTCTGTTTCACCTTCCATTTGTGTTTGTATCTGTCTACTTATTTTTCCTCTGTGTCTGTCTTCCTTATTTTATTCCCTCGTTTTCCATATTTCTTTTTGTTTCCCTCTTTCTTTCTTACTCTGTTTTAGTCACCTCGAGTTAAAATGCAGTATTATGTGTCCTGGCCGCTGGCAAACATTTCTTGGCTGTGTTAAGGCTCTTATTCTGAACTTGTTAATCATTTCATGTTCGGGTTTTAAAGAAACAAGTTAGGAAATAGACGGACAGGGTAAAAATTGTTGCACTTCTCTCTGTTGTTTTCGTTCGATTTACAATTCGTGGGTGGACAACCAAGAACGAAAAATATAAAATTTTATTCAAAAAGACCATCTGTTTCCTAGTTATAAAAGTCACGTTAACTTGGCATGAAAACCTCAAGACTTACGATATGAAATGAGCGATTCATTCGTCTCTACGACGCCTGAAACATTTTTACTTCGATAAATATTTAGCATTTAAGACGCGCGCAGAAACTGATTTAGGTTTCCATTTAAGGTGTCCGTTATTCTACTCTTCGATTTTAACCAAAATTGGAATATATCTACAAGATATTAGTAAAACTGTACGATCCAGTTTAATGAAAATCCTTTCAGCGGTTATGTATTTTTTTTTGCAATATTATGGTAATTCGCTAAAAAGTAATACTTTCAATTTGCCTATGTTCATGGCAACTCACGACATTCATTGCTAAAAAGTCAGATATAGTTTGCAGATGGTATTAACTGATTCAATATAAATATATATTGACCTTTGTAAATCAGCAGAATACTGTTCTAAACGGGGTATTGCATTTTTATCACCTAAGAAGTTAATTAGCTGATTCAAGTCACGGTTGTTTTCCGTTGTGTTTACGCATATTGGGTCGAGATTGCCCTCGTGCTGTGCAAGCAAACCTCTACCCTAATTCTGCTCCCACCCCCCCGCTGTGGCTTTGTACGTCTGACAAAACCCTTTTTATTTATCACCAGAATCGCTCGTAATTCCAATAATATTACATGGAAATGAGTTTAGAAGGAAATAGCCACAGTTTTTGTCGAAAAACTTGAATACAAGAAGATTGTTGTCTTCTGGTTTGATAGAAATTTATCGACGTTTCAGAGGTGCTTGCGGCCTCAGTTATCAGGAACTGATTCCTCACGCGTGACTTATAAATTGCCCCTACACGGCGAAACATCACAGAAGACAGGAATTTTGATACTCACCGCCGTGAGAACCTGAAATTTCACAAAATACTACTCGTGTCTCTGCCGGTAAACTGTGATTTGAGCCGAGAAATTCATCCTGCGTGATGCTAGAGCGTAATAGATCGCACGGAACTATGAAACTTCGAATTCTCAATAACCTTTTCTAATTCTTGGTAGACTGTGCGGCTATTGTTTCATAGTGCGCTTTGTCTCCTTGACTCAAACTATGTTCGCGAATCATATTCAAGGTAAATGGATACAGACGTTGCTCTGAATATTACGAAAGAAGAATGTGGTGAGATGAATAGGCTCCTAGGTTTAATAGAGAACAATACGACTAGCGTTTTGCATATTTCGTGTTCTGTCGCTCTGTCGTTTGTTAAGTTACTGGAGAAGCTCAGTTATTACACAGAAAAGCTGTATCTTGCAACTTATTTCTACTGGAAACTGGTGTACTCTGTACAGAGAAATCTTATCTTAGAAATAGAACAGGAAGCCACAGTTGTTTTAAATGCTGCAGATAAAATGAATCTGTTTTCCTCTTTCTATGATTCTTTCTTCTTTCCTAGTTTTCTGACTTAATTTTATAAATGGACTTTATTTTTAATAACCCGTTTTGCACATTTCCCTTTGAAGTCGAGTGATAACGATAGTCTATGTACCATCTACTTTAACTGTCGGCAACTCTACAGTTTGTATTTATGGGTTTTGTATGATTCTCGCTGTAAACAGGGATTTTCCCCCTAAACAACATTTACAAGTTGATATTTGTAGGGGCGGAGTGTTACGTTTTCTTTGTGGTACGGACCGAATGTTTAAATATTATTTAGACAATCTTCGGTTTCGAAGGGTTAAAGTAAGACTATACATTACAATTCTTAGAAAAAATAAGTGATTAATAATCATTTTGAGCCAGGAGTGTCCGAACTGAATTGGAGAATGGAGGGCATTAGTTATTTTAATAGTTCGCCTATTTGCTAGTTGTTTTGTTGGTCAAAATACGTTACAATTGACTGGGCATCTATCACTTGCCAAACTGAGGAGGGTAACTTCAATCTTATAAATAGGCTGTGAAGATGGGAGGTTGATGGAACTGGCCCACGATCTTATTGAGTGTCAGGTTATGGTATTAGCAATGCTGAACCTTCTTGGTTTACTATCATTGAGTTCGCTAGGAGATTATCTACGTGCGTAGCTAATTAGATTGTTAGCTGGTTAGTTGGTTACGTGCAGTTAAGAAAACTTAGTAGGAGTTGAGATTTTCACGGCTGTGAGTACGAAGAAAACGTATCTTCTGGTTTGTAGCGCCGTGTAGTCTGGTAGAAGTTTATCAACGTTTCAGAGGTCCCTGCTGCGTCCATCGCCCTGATGATGGAGGCAGCAAGGACCTCTGAAACGATGGCAAACTTCTACCAGACTAAACGGCACTACAACCCAGAAGACAGCCATCTTAAGAATACTTAATTAGTAAATAATTTGCAAATAAAATTATGACCTTAAAGTACTTGCAAAGATAATAAAACAGCTTTTTCTGTATCACAACCAAGGCGATGTTGGTGAGAAGCGAAATTGTTCTCGCAACAAAAATTACTTCGTGTAATGTAATCGTTTTGTTTAGTAGCCAGCGACATCAGCGCTGTCACAGGCTAGATATCTGGCCCTTGTCGGAATGAATCTAGATAATTTGACTAATTAGCAACTAGTTAGATCAGTCAGCCGGTCGGTTCATTAGTGACCTAGTTCATTAAGTAATTAGTTGTATTGCTGCTTCTGTTGTGAGACAGGATAATTATTTCGTCAAGCTAATTAGGTAATTATCTTGTAGGTATGTAGGTACTTAGATAGTTGGTTAATATGTAAGATAATGTGTGGTTGGTTATTTACTTTTAGGTAGCTGGTTGGTAGTATAATTATTTCGTGACGTGCTGTGTTGTGATTTAGGCATGAACTATACAAGCCTGTGGGGTTGCCAGCCATGTTTCTGAACAGGACTGGAAATCTTTGAGTGGGAAGCTTTTCGTTTTTTCCTGCGTCCCAGCTTTTTGAACATGTTTGATCCCGTTGCATCCGTCCCGTGGGAGGCCTGGAGATGGACTGCGCTGTGGTCGATCGATCCTCTCTGGCGCCAGGGCGACTGTGTACGGGGGCGGACCAGCTGCTAAAAAATCACGTGACTCAGTGTGATTGGACATCTCTCAAACTGTGCTTTTACGTGTATACGTATTAATTTTAGTCGTTTGTTCAGAAAATAACTGGCCATAAAATAGACGTCTTGTTGCCATGAGGTTGGTCCTGCTGTTGTTCGACTTTCAGGTTCGTGAGATTCCCTAGCCGTGCTTTTTTTTTCTGCAGATGTGTTAGTGAACTAGAAAACCGAGCTAATTAACTACCTAATCAAACAGACGAGAATTTTCTTTAGTATTTTTTTTATTTTCCAGTTGATTACGCAAGTTTGTAACTAACTGATTAACTTGTAGGATTTGAGGTTTTCACAGCGATGAGTCTGATGACAGCAATCTTCAACTGATTAACTTGTTAAATTCTATGCTATAATGTATTGAACAGTTGATAATGGTACAAATAATCAAGAAACGGTCTGTTCTTTATGAAATCTGAACGTTTATCATAATGTTCACAAAAGCCAAGCTTTAGGCACTATCGTGAACTAGTGGAGAAACCTACACAACTAATTTCTGTACGATCCATTTTAATACAATGTTTAAAACTACCTCTCTGTTTCTTAAACTGTATCTTTCGTTGAGATTTTCCGACGAAAAAATTGTATCTCATTTTTCCTATGCGTGCAAAATGTTGCACATAGATAATCGTCCTTGATTTCTTTGAATTTATAACATTTTATTTATGCAGTTTAATTTTTCCATATAATTGTTTTGGTGAAATGTGTTTTATTATTATTCTTACAACTATGTTTGTATCTCCTATCTGGTCTATTTCTTTGGTGGTTTTATGTCGAAACATTATATAAATTTATTCTTTTCGTAAGAATACTTTGGCGGGGTTCGGAAATCATATTTCTTGATAAAATCTCCCTAACAGTACATGAATCTTCACGTTTTGTGCTGTCCATATCTTCCGTACTTCATCTGCCTGAGGTTAAAATGTTATCTTGAGCAGGCTTATTGCATTGATCGCCTTTTGTTATTGAACCAGAAAGCTCATAAGCGTCATCACATAGTTATATCATTGTACTCTAACCTGAAACAGTGAAATGCAACTTCCACCGTCACAACCTGTTTCTGTTGTAATACGTTTCAGAATTATCTTTTCGGTTTTCATAGCTTTTGCTTTCCATCAGATATCCCTACCGGAATTCTGTACCAATTTCCTGCGTTCTCCTAAACGTTCAACGCATTGTAAGCTTCTTAGTTTCACATTTCTGGCATTAAACACAAAGTTTATGTAGTGTTGTCAACATTTCACTCAAAACCGGTATAAATCATAAGCATCGTTTTATTACCTTGTTGCCTTTCGTTACTCAAGTTCATCGACCGCTTATCGCTTGAGATTGCAAAACGTGTTGTTGTTCCTAGTTCGCCTGCGTATTTACGTTTAGGCTATATGCACAACGTCGGAGCCGGAGAAGTTGCCGCTTCAGCACGGCGCTAGGATTTTCAACAAATTTAATCATGTCATATCTTTATGATTCTTAGGTTTAGCGTTACTTAACAGTAGCATGATGAAAATAGTCATGAATGAAGGTTATTGATTTTTCAGACGTCCTTGATGCCTCCATCATCAGGGCGATGGAGGCAGCAGTGACCTCTGAAACGTCTGTAAACCTCTAACAGACTACACATCTCAACAACCCAGAAGACAGCTATCTTAAAATTGTGGTTAGTCTCGAGGTACAATCCTCGAGAGACGGCGAACAACCACTGAAAGCTTGTTATGATTGATTACTGGTATTCTGACCTAGGCCCCCATCTGTTGTTGCTCAAGGGGCTTTGCCCGAGGTCCGCCTCTAAGCTGTCTGATTTACCAGGCCTGGATGCCCCTGAACGTCCACTTCCTGGTTGAAACATTAGTGCTTGGTCATTGTTAAAACATTTTTGCGAACAATGGCCTTGTATCGTAGTCCAACAGGAATATACACATTTGGAATACTAGTGTATTGCAAATAATACCCCTTTGCAGTCATTTTAAAAAATGTTATAACGTTGAAAAGACTGGTGCATGAAGTAATGTAGATGCCTTTAAATTCTGAATGAAATGTTTTCTATAACGAATATGTAACGAAATATATAAAAACCTCTAATATGATTAGTTTTGTGACAATGGATTTACATGTGTACTAAACTAACATCAGTACCAATAAGATATAAAATACAAGAAAGAAATCGCTTTGATAATACAAGTACCTGATAATTCTACCTATTATTTGATGATATTCAAAACGTTCTTCTCTTTCTATATTCATGTAAACCGGACTTAATTCCGTTTCGTTCTGCACATTCTTTATGTACCAAGTGAGGCAGAAATTTGTTTGTAGATTTCTAGAAAATGTTTCTTGAGTTTACACGCGTGAATAAACAAGATACAGTTGAAAGGTTTGGCGCAGAAAAGGCCGTAGTTACAAGCTGAGTGATTTATGCAAATTTATATTGAAACTGCTTTCATTGATTCTGTAAATGTCTCGATTTGGATTACTTTATATAAAAGTTCTCGGTGCGGTTTGCTAAATAAACGATAACAAAAAAATCTCTTATGTTTAGACCCATAGAACTTTTGCACAAAACGCTTTTATTATTGTTCTGTCCGTTTCCATGCCATGAGGTATCTTGTTTAAGCGTCAGTTACATTAAGCGATCTCACTGTTTATCCGTTAGCCAACCCACTCATCTGGTAGTGACGAGTCACGATCGATTTTGCTTGTCTAATTACATAGGGTAGCGTATCAGCTTGTTAATTCTCTCACAGATCTGCTTAAAATTTATTTTTTAATATGTGCTAAGAATGACATCGCACGGCCGTCTATATGCTGCTGTTCTTCAGAAATAACTCCAAGTCTTTGCAGACACAAACGTATTACTGCAAGGTTAATTACACTACTCTCTGTGTAAAAGAACACACAAAGTAGCCTCTAACCTCTTTAAGGTATACAATTTATATTTGAAGCATCTTTAGAATATAATATTAAACGATGTTTAAGTATGATAATTTCTGTGCCTGTAACATGTGATGCCTATGGTTAAGTTCGGTTTTGTAACAATGTTTGGTCCTTTGTATGTGCGATAAATACGCATCACACGAGTGCGGCATGAAGAAATGCGAAGATCGCTGTTGAAAGTTTAGTCTCACGTGAGAATATACCTTTTTTCTTCTTTTCTTTTTATCCTTTAGAATTAGAAGGTAGTTAAGACTTTCCTTCGCATTTGGTTTGTGAGAGGCTCTAACTGCGGAGCGGGTTGGAATTACGTACAAATAACTTTCGCTCTCGTGACGAGAAAGTCAATAAAAACCGTGAAGCCATTTTGATTCTTTCCCATATTAGATCTGACCTTGTATGATCTCTAAGGATTAACTCTTGGGAACTTCATACTTTGCTCAAAGCGGTACCAGACGTATTCCTGTTATCGGACGCAGAGGTGTTATTGGCTAGGATAACGGCGCAGAATTCATCTTGAAAATGTTCTGTCGTTCAGTAGATCAAGAAATTGTGTTTAACGAACCCGAACTCTTAGTACCTTGTTCACAAAAGTACACAGTCCTTTGTCATTTGAATACGCTCTCTAAGACCCATCTTAATATTACTTTCCTATCTACACCTATGTATGTCAAGTTGTCTCTTTCCTTGGATTGTCCCTTGCAACTGTGTAATATATTCCTCTCTTCAGTCCAAGTTAAATGCACGGCCAACTCATCCTCCTTGATTACAAGTATTAAGCTCCTCTTTGTCAAATTTTGTCCTAATCCTTTTACTTCCTCGCTGTTGGGTCCAAATATTCTCTCTAGCGCCTTGTTATCATACATCCTCAATTGAGGATGTTCCCTCCAAGTTAGAGGCAAATTCTATACCCATAGAAAACAGTGTCTAGTCCTGGAGCCGGTTACCATAACTGGGGCCATTCTTAAGTTCCATCAGATATTTCGTGGACATTATATTCAGGTAAATAGGATTTGAGGTTTTCATGGCATTGAGTTCGAAGATGGCTATCTTCTGGGTTGTTGTGCCGTGTACTCTGGTAGAAATTTACCGACGTTTCAGAGGTCCTTACTGTCTCCATAATCAGAACGATGATCTACCAGACTACATGGTGCTACAACCCAGAACACAGCCATCTATATTCAGGCAGTCCACGACCGTTTCCATACCCTTCTCAGTATTAACCGTTCTGTCGCTCGACGACAGTCGATGTGTACCTCACATGCAAACATTCGCTACTCACAAACATAGGCCTATGAAGGATCTGAGGTTTTTACAGCGGCAGGGATATTATATGGATTTCGGCGCCGTGTAGACACGTCGGTAGATGACGTTTCGGGGGAAACGTACTGTTTCCATCCGCAGGGCCGTGAAAATCTAAAATCTCAAAAGCTGTGCTGTGTCTTTAACTTGGAATCTTTGAATTTTGTGCTTGAATCCGAACGTTTATTGAGCACGACGTGGCGTTCTTCTATCCAGTCTAGTTAGCAAACCGGATTCTCATCACAGTGGCCCGGTTTCTATTCCAGGACAGTCCGTGAGGGATTTGTGGTGGAACTGCGACAGGTTTCTCGCTGCGAACTCATCCCTGACTGTACTTAGATGGTGAACTCACATATCAACGTTTCAAATTCGGCCGTCCTATCCGAAGCTATTCCCATTACTATACTGCGTTCCAGCGTTTTTGGCCGCTGAACTTTTGTGAATAGGAACCTCGGAGCGAGTCACTTACCAGAAGTTTGGTGGAAGGGATGGCAGCAGGCCGCGTACAGTACACTCCAAATAAAATATAACCACGATATATAACACAGGAAAGTCGATTTCACTACACTACATATCACTATAAAATAACACTGCAGAGAGTATTAGATAATTTTATATTCTTCACATCTCTTCGGTCCTCTTCCAATTCTTCTACTCCTCACAGACTTTGGCTTTCTGACATGTCACTCGATTCATCACTACCGCTGCTGCTGTTCACTCCAATATCTTTAATTAAAATACGTTCAATAGCGTCTTCGATCATGCCTTCTTGTTCATAATAAATGTTTTCTAGTTTTCCACATGCTGACATACATCATCCCATTCCTCTTACCCAATTTCTTCGAATCTCTGGCGACACAGATGCTCGACGTCCTTAATTTTAAATGTTGTGTTCTAGCTTGCAACCCATTGTCCTACATATTCCCAAATAAGTTCAATGGGATTTAAATCGGGATAGTACGGCGGAAGTCTCAGCACAGTACGTTCTTTGTCTGCTAAAATCTGATCAATCACATAATATTTGTGCTTTGACTTATTTGATTAAATCGTACAGTTGAGCTTTCAACACGTTGTCACAGAATGGAATGTTTATTTCCAATAGCCAGGATCCTTCTTTGATTAAGACGTCGGTGGTTTGTCTGGGTGTTGTGCTTAAAGGCGTTATCAATGACCAGAAAGGAGATTGCAACGAACAGGTGGCATGTTGTTAACACAGCAGTCACAAGACAACAATTATCTGGCTTTCACACTGCTCCACTGACACAGACTGTACTGACCGAGGGATACTCGTTCCTTCATTAAGTGGTCCGCATACTGGGCACTCCCTACAAGGTCAGCGGCCATAATCGGTGACGTCTACTTTACCTGACCTCGTACGTCTTACGAGCGAAGTCTCCACCAGGTAATGAGATACCTATAGCAAACAGGTTGTGGGCCCTGAGTGTGTTTGTATAGTGTGAATTTTGTCAGGTTGTTTTTTGTGGAGTGGTTATTTTTACCCTTACATTCCCCATTAAACTTTATCTTATCTACACTCAATACCATCTCTCCCTTGTCATCATGTTTCCCTAGCACTCCACTGCGTTTGAAAGTGATAAGTGTGGTGGACTCTGAGATATGAAACTGCTTTCTGCAGGTATGACGTCTCATTTACTGACTGCTGTACTAATTCCGTGGTAGCAGATCCCAAAGAGTTAACACCGAAAACAGGAAAGGTCGTCATTAGTTACGTCTCTGAGCCAGTTCCTGCCGTTTCCCACCATCACACTCAGAGATTTCACCACCCTAACAATATTTCGTGAGATTTACGAAGTTTCGTAAGTGTCAAACTGTTCTGTTGTTTTGTCCTCCTTAGGTAAAACGACCACTAGGCCATCTTGTTTTCACCGTTAGGTAAAAAATCACGTTACATCAACTTACTTAACAACCTGTAAATTTGTATCTAAACCGATTTAGGCTTCTCGGCCTAAACCAATAAATGTAGTGTTTGAAAAATGGACGGGATGTAATATTTGATCTGAATACTGAGAAGCATTTCGTGAAATTGTTATGTGACCTCATTTTGACATGAGTATGGTCAAACACGTATTTACGTTTTAGCAGAAATAAGCGTGAAGATATT
>NW_019060631.1:372568-396677 GCF_000696155.1 Zootermopsis nevadensis | reverse complement strand
ACCAGACTACACAGCGCAACAACCCAGAAGACAGAAATCTTCATACTCATCGCCCTGATGACGGAGGCAGTATGACCTCTGAAACGTTGGTAAACATCAACCAGACTACACAGCGCAACAACCCAGAAGACAGAAATCTGCATACTCATCGCCCTGATAACGGAGGCAGTATGACCTCAGAAACGTTGTTAAACATCGACCAGACTACACAGCGCAAGAACCCAGAAGATAGAAATCTTCATACTCACCGCTGTGAAAATCTCAAATCTTACATTGTAGTAAGAAGTTTGGTAAAATACTTTTTTATAAAGTAACTGTAATATTCTTTGAAATAAAGCTTATGATATGAAACAAATACAATAACTGTCATGATTAAGAGTGTCACAATACAGCAGCAAATACTTTAACCATTTATTTTCAGAAAATTAATTCTCTAAAATCAACAAGCTACTGTGTGTAAGAAATTCCATCCATGTTCTGTTATCTTTTTCAACATATTCAAACCCACAGTATGAAAATTCCAATGCAACTTTTACTTCTTTAATGCATGCAGTCGGAAGTGAGGCATGGTTTAAAAATTGTTCTTGTCACAGGTGACACACAATTCTCATAAAAACCATACCATATCATCTGTACAGGGGCTAACATTTATATTTTAATATACTTTCCACTCTAGCAAAATGTTCAGGCTGCAGATATAAGCAGCTTAATTTCAAACTGGGTTTAAATGTGTTAAGATCTGCTTTCCATGTGAAGCTTCTGCTGTCACCAGACAATGATCATAATGTAAGAACTAACAAGATTAAATCTAAGTCACAAATTTGTCAAATAATTATACAACTTCTTAGGTTTTCTTCATTCTATGAAGTCAAGAACACCTTATGGACCTGTCCGAGTCTGTCTGTCGTGTTCTTCCTACAGATGTAGGAAACCTCACATTATCAGTACCAACAGCATGAGATACGCTATATTCCTTTTCCAGAGCTCCTCAAAGGATATAATCCTGCAGTGATTTAGTAATAATTTTAACTGCAACTGCAGAAGTTATAATGCCAAAGTGAGCAAATCTGGTTCATTTCTGCTAAACAAGAAACAAACCACACTCCTGCCAACAGTGGGGGGGGGGGGGGGGGGCGGGGGAGGACAACAAATGAACTGGGTGTTACTTGTGTGAAAATGGAAACCCCTGGTCCCCGCTGTGCAACACATAACTCAGATCTCATCAGTCCAACGATGACCTACGTGATTTGGCATCATTATTACCAATAAATTGACAGTGTACTCCAAAGAATTCACCTTTCCAGTCTTATTAACTCATCCTGAGATACAGTATCCCTCTCTGCTTCTATCTTATAAGTCCCATTAACTATGGGGAGTTCAAGGTTATAACTAACTAACTAGGTGGCTTAGGGAACCCGAAGGTTCATCACCGAATTAACCAAAGCCCTCCATCAGACCCTGTCCTGGGCCAACAAAATCCAGTCTCCTTCAACTCCTATCTCTCATAGATCCCGCCTGAGATTATCCATCCATCTACGTCTAGGTCTCCCCAGCAGTCTAGTTCAAGGTTATATGAGTTTCAAATCTGAGCATTTGTACACCCCTATTTTTAATTAAGAATTACTATTTCTGACTCCACTTAGCAGAGACTGGGATGGTTGTAAAACTATTTTTATTTACATTTCTACATGTTAGCAGCATCAATGTGAGCACCAAAGCCTGACATGTTATTATTCCACACTCAAGATGCCATTCTTGTATCCACTCATTTTACTAGGAATACACCAATAATGATTACTGGGCAAACCATTTCCAGTCTTAAAACTCATTTTCTATTAAGTTTATCTTTAAAATTTTTAATGCAGACTCACTTTGTTTCAAGGTCTAAATCATGGCCGACTCTTTCATGAAAAGAACAGAAAAGGGAAACATCAACTCATTCACAGTAAGGTAAAATCATATCCTTCAGTGATGAGCCAAAGATGACGAGGGGAGGGGAAGAAAAAGACCACCACCACCAATAAAAGGACAAACAGAAAGAATCAAAGTCTGTGTGTTTTTGATTGGTCTATCTAGAACCATCCCCGACAATAAGCTTAAGAAATTAAAATATATAATAAAATTCAGGTCAATACACAAACTTTATTTAGATGTTAAAATTTAAAATTTGCGCCATTCATCGCTACAACGATGTTACAATAGAGCGCTTTCTTCACTACATGTTTCGATGTGAAGCATCATCTTCAGGTATTATCCTTTAAAACTACTTTATATTACAATGCATGTCTTTCAATTTATTCGTCCGTTTTGTTCATTATTGTAGCATGTGTTCCGCTGATCCTCCCGTTTTATGCATCCTATGTTTGTTTTTGATTATTCTGTAAATAAAATTAATAAACTTGGGAGTTATTCATTTATATGTAAATAAGTTTGGAATATTGTTTTATATTTGTAACATGTAATACCTGAAGATGATGCTTCGCATCGAAACATGTAGTGAAGAAAGCGCTCTATTGTAACATCGTTGTAGCGATGAATGGCGCAAATTTTAAATTTTAACATCTAAATAAAGTTTGTGTATTGACCTGAATTTTATTATATATTTTAATTATAAAACACAAACATGACGCATTTAAACCTTAAGCTTAAGAAAGTTTAGATGTGATGCAAGAATTGACCACATGAGAGCTACATGCCAGGTTAACATTATTTTGAATGTCATAATTATGAGAAAGAATTTTCAGAGAGCAAATCGCTAAAAATAAACAAATGATAATTGGTAATATCTTGTAACAAGAGGTCAAATAACTTCTTGAAACTGTATATTATCTTCTTGTAAGTGAACTTCAAAAATACGAAATAAGCAACTGTGAATATTATTATGTACTGGTAATGCATGTGACTACATCCCACATGAGAGGTTGTCACAAAAAGCTCTCCTTTGAATATATTATACTATATGCTATACTATGTGTACTAGATGTTCATTAAAAGTACACTCAGATTCTTATGTCCCTTGCAGGCACTTACAAATACAGCAATGAACCTTTAGGTTCTATGAAAGGTTGAGAACTTCTTGACTACCTTTGCCTACTGTCAGCTTCTTAAGATGAAGTCTGCTATGAAGTTACTTATTATGTTCCTTAATATCAAGGAGTCTTGTCACAGACTCAGTTTCTAACCTACTACAACAAGTTAACCTCACTTAATGGTACCTGCACCTTGTCGTGGTGGTGGGGCTTGAGTACCTCAGTGACCCCAAGAGCTACTGGTAGGGCCTCCCTAGCCAGATTGGTCGAGGGGGGGAGGTCAGACTAAGACAGGTCCCTGGTCCTCCAGGTTGGGGGTTGGTCGCAAGGCTAACAACCTTGCACCGTAAAAAGGAAGATGTTTCAAAACCTCAATCAAAGCCTCAGATAGACGGACCTAACAGAGGACCGAATGGAAGAGGAGAATTGAGGAGGCCATGGACCGAATACGGAGCGGAGAGCCATAGAAGAAGAAGAAGACAACAAGTTAAACAAAACAATTAAATAGTAAGATATTTGACAACCAACCAAAATTTCCCCTACTGTGAACAGTTTTACTATAACACTTGTTGTATCAGTGAAACAATGGGACTGTTGGCATGGTGCGCAATTGTTTTTCTCTTCTGTTGAAAGACATGTTTAATTAATACTGAGAATATAAGTAGATGTTACTGAAAAGACAATGAAAGTTAACATGATTCTACACACATATAAGATTCATTAAACATTAAGTCATATGAACTATGCTAAAATATACTAACAGAAAGAAATTACTGAACTATTGATATTTCCTATAAAAGTTTTAAATGAATGAGATTAAACTTTTAATGTCATGAAGAAACAATAAATTGTCACACTACAAAATCTGCATCAACAATAAATGATGAAAACAAAATTTCAATAAAAATAATTGCACTCCAAATCTCAGTATACCTTTCTAGTCTTGTTTTATATACAGCAAGAGAAGTATCAAACTATAAAATTATTTAGAAGGATTTTGTTTTCAATATTGCTTAGAATAATATTATTTGTCATTAACTGCACATAAATTACAGACTAGGGTATGAACAAAGTAGCTTGTGAGCATAATAAATAAAGGTTAAAAATGTCAGAAAACAGCACACATTTACACATATTCTCACTGCCCAAATGGCAATCTCTAAAATATTTTGTACATCAATTCTCACTAACAGATAAATGAAGAATAAAATAAAAATTCTGAAACAAACTGCTTGTAAAATTTTACAATCTTTACCTTTCTTGTAGCAATTTCCCAATAAGAATCACTTCTGTATTTGGAAGTTCTTATAAAGGTGAGTCAAAACACCCGTTCTCTGCCAGATGCAGTCTATGAATCAATTGGTCTCTGCCTGTCAAGGTCTTTGCAAAGACACAGACAGGATCGTGCGGAGACCAAGTCCAGCAGAGACCGCATCCGTCAAGAAGGTGTGTGTCAGAGACCGTATCCCGGTTAACTCAGAAACCCATGTTCTGTATTCTAATTCATTTCCTGGTAGTTCACTCGCTGTCATCCTGTTTCATAACCAGTGAGAATATTCTCGTCTTGATAGGACCACCACATAAATCTAGTTTCATAAGCAGTGCATAACAAAAACAAGTTTTTTTAAGAACAATATCACCAGAGACATACAATGGACAAATACACAATTTTCTGTTTAAGAGATGAGAAGGAATATGCCGCATTCTTTCAGCAAGATGGTGCAATCATCCTTAGAGCCAATAATTCAACAGCCATCTTATGAAACATTTTTGGGAACTGAATGATTAGTTGTGGCTGCTGATTCACTTGATAACATGACTATTATTTGTGGAGAAGATTGAGAGACAAAGTTTATCAAAACAATCTCCACGGCGAATTAAATTAAAGAAAACTTCTGGGAAGCAGTAATGCCACTTTCTAGAAAACTTCATAAAGGTTCACCAGGTGTCAAGCACGCCTGAGAATTTAAGGAGGTAATTACCAAGATCTGTAGTGAAAATTGGTCACAAAACATGCCTTTAAGCATTACTTTCAACACCACTGTTCTGAACATAGCTACTGCTACTCCTAACAAACTGTACTAAACCTTCACTGTATGTAAATAAGGGATTTAAGCTCCCAGCCAGACTTTAACATACCAACTGAATATCTCTAAAGCCATAATGCAAGGCCAATGAAGATTAAAATGTGTAATAAATATGTAGTTGTCTTATTGCTGGCTGGAAGTGGATGTCAACTATCAATGTCATATTTTTACACCTTTATTTTTTAAGCTCACTTCACTACACCCAGAATTCACCTAAAACTGATGCGGTAGTTTAAACATAAAAGCAGATAATTTTAAAAAGTTAATGCCATTACATATATACTTATCAATAACCATCACAAAAGAAATGCTAACAAAATGACTACCTTTGCTTCCGTTCTGCACCTAAGTACAATTTCCTACTGCTGCTTTAAAAATAAGTTTATATGATTACTATATATCTTATTGTGTAAGTGGTTCTCAAATTGTCATTAATTGTGAAAATTCATGCTTCTGCAAGTGATTACAGATTCCCCATAACAAAAGGAGACAAAATAAGTTGTAAATGTAAACTCAGGACTAAAGAAATAGACAAAACATGCTAATGTTTGCACAGGTAGTCTTGAACCTTATGCATAAAAATATAAATATTACCATATCACAACGCTATAGCTGGGAAAACATGAGCTACTGATAAGTGATAATTCTAGATGAAGACTGTACTTTTTATGATGAAACGTGTAACACATATATAGTTGATTAATGAACCAAGATAATAATACTTATTTTCCATGCAAAATACAAAATATTTCAATGCAAATAAGGTTATCTTCAGGCTGTATGTATGTGTGTGTGTGTGAATGGAAAACTTTTTTGCAAATCAAATGGAATATATTTTATACAAGATTTTGCACTAAATTTGGTTAGAAAATGAAAAAATGACAACTTCACATATCAATTATCTCAATATACATACAAAATTTCTCATATATAATGAATAAAATTGGTTTCTATGGGAATAAGTTTTTAGGTCTTCTTGTTATGAAAACTTTTCAATTGTTTACATTCTTAATGGTGTAGTGCAGGTTAGTTTTCTCCTGTGCCTGTTACCATTGGGGTTGGGTTTTGTTGTGGCTAGCCTGCTGTAAATAGAATGGCTGATAACCCATAATCAGTACAGATTTCACTCCTCATTGACCAACATGTCAGTATATAAAAGAAAGTGTTTGTCTGCGTGTAAAAAAATTAACTAATCATCTATAGTTTCAACTCTGTGGCAGAAGAAAGAACAAATTTTATCTATATTTGAGATGAATCTCACAAGGTGGGGGGGGATGAAAATATGGGTTTGACAACATTGACAAAGTATTACTGGAATTGTTTAAGGTGTAAAGGGATGTTGATTTCCCAATCGATTGAGGCAGAAAAATTTGCAGTGCAATTAAAACATAAGAACTACAGTTGCAGCAATGGATGGTCCAAACGTTTTAATAATCGTCATAATAACATTTATTCTGAAATCGGTGGAGACAGACAGCAAGTGAAATGTGTGAAAAGTGTTTCAGGGGAGTGTAAGAAAGGATGCACTGAAGAAGAAATGTATAACACAGATGAAAATGGACTCTTTTACAACATGACCCTTAACACAACTTTAAAATTTAAAGGAAAAAAAATGGCAGAACCTAAAAACTTTTAACATTTGTTGTAATTTCATATGTGATTTTTGAACACATTTTTTTATGTTCCTGCATAGCGAATAACAATTATAATGAATAAAAATAATCTGTCCCACTGCACTCACTATAACCAAGTTTTACTTTACAAAAAGTTAAGAGTTTTTTCAAGAGGTATTGGTTAATTTCTTCAGAAAATTCAAAATTTCAGGAAATATATTTTCAAGCTAAAATTTTAGTTGAGGTGTCAAAAACCACTTAAATTCCCCACAAAACTGTGTAAGAAACAGCAGACATGTGACAAGCCAGAAACCTAATGGTGTTCCAATTTATCAGTCCTTCCTCTATTAAATAATTTTCTTCATCAAAACAAAAAACGTAGACAAAATAACATACTGACAGAATGGTCCCAAGGCAGAAAACAGTTTAAGAACCACAATTATATACACCGACAACATACGAAACTAATACTGAGCCTACAGTTCCATATATTTTGATGTGTATCTCACTGGTTAACAGCATTTTACTTCAAAACATAGAAGGTTACAAATGTCTAAGTAATAAAAAATATATTAGTGTATAAAATTCATATTATCAATTTATGTAAAATATAAAAACAACAGATTAATGGCCCAAAGCAAAACCATGATGGTAATATCATCTTATCAGAAACTTTTATAAACATTAAATTAGATAGCCTGTACAGGAATTACCTATTGTGGGTATAAAATAATTAACCTGTTAAGGATCAGAAGCCAATATCATGACAATAATAATTTAATTTTTGTTTGTACTTATCTGTGATGCCATCCCTGAAAATTTTTGTATGGCTTTGATATTTCATATGCAGGTGACATGGTATGCAAATAGTGAATTCAACAATATTTTGAAACAAAACTATTCCTTTTATCCAAGAGTAAATTTTACAGACAAAATAATGGTACACACAAGGAATCACCTGTGTTAGGCAACAATGCTAAAATATTGTTGCATGAGCTGGAACAAGAGAATATTGAGAAAGTAATGAGAGTGGAGAGGAAACAATGGAACAAATAAATAAAAAATTTAACATCTGCAGCAACAACAAAACCTACATTAGTAAAAGAAGAAGATTGCAAAATAAATTACTTTGACCACACAGTACACAGTTTTAGAAAAAGAAACAGGAATAAAATTTTGAATATGTGAACCCTTCACTTATATTATGCAAAATCTTTATAACAGTATGAATTATACTTGTATATGTGTATTGTATTATTTTGACTTATTCCACATCATATTGTCATCTAGCTAATTTATGGATCCACGAAATGTAATGAAGATGAACAGACATACAAACCCACATTCAGAGATATAACGATAAACAAGAACTCTTGTCATCCACATGATTATAAGAAAGCAGTACTCAAACACATGCTAGATAGAACACAAAGCATACCGCCTGAGAAAGCAGAGATGAACAAGAAATTAAACATAAAAAGAAAACAATACAAAACAACAATCACAATGACTATAAACCGAACCAACTCCCTGGTATCAGAACCTGCAGGTTCAACACCGACAACACCACAGCCTACCACAGTCCACAATCCTGAGCCAACTCCATCCATTTGCCATCCTCAAAGCCCACCTATCCAAGATCCATCTTGATGTTTCCTCCCATCTCTTTCTTGGTCTGACCAGTGGTCATTTTCCAGGATTTCTCATCAAAATTCTGTATGCACCCCTTGCCTCCCCCCTGCTTGTTACATGTCCAGCCCCTCATTATGTCATATTCTAAATTTCCCGCTTATTCATCCCTCCTATGTCAAAAAATATCTTCCTGAGCACCCTGTTTTCAAACACTTGTAATCCATGTTCCTCCTTCAAAGTAAGGGACCATACTTTACAACCATACAAGATAATATGCAAAATTGTTTTATACATCCTGATCTTCAATGTTTTGGATAGTAAATGAGATAATAACAGTTTTTGAATTGAATAAGAACAAGCATTCCCTGAATGTATTCTACTCTTAATTTCACCATGAACCTCATTTATGTTTGTTATTGTTGTTCCCAGCTGGTTAAAATTAAGATATTTTGGAAATAAAATCAGGACAGCACAAAGATATTCCAAAATGCCAATATAAAACCAATATGTAAAGCAAATAACATCTTATGAAGACATGAATTTATAAAATAGGAAGAAGTTGACAAGTACAAGCAAAGTGTAACAAAATATACGCACAATCGACTGGGAAGGATTTCAAGGCCCGACACGAGGAGTGTATAAACAACAAAAACAAGAGGATAAACTCAAAACATGAAAAACACGTGAGCTGGAAACACAGCATAAATAGGTAATACAGAAGAAAACATAGACATTCAAGAAGATAATACCAAAATGAAGGAACACTGATATCTGGAAACATATTTATATATACAAATTCAATACAGAAAGAACTACCCTAAACAATCAACTTACTAACAGAACAACATACTTTCCAAGTCAGCACAAAACAAGAGAAAGAGAAACACAAAAAATACACAATAAATCACAAATATGACAGAGATGAGAAAGATTCAGAATCAAAGTGGCACTAAAGGTCACTGACTAAGCTGAAATGCATCTACAAGTAAAATGTTGCAATAAAAGTGTTGTGATATCCATAGTTGAACAATTACAAGAAACAAGCTTTCTGTGCACATTTCATCCTGCAAAGGTAAGTGTTCTGAACTGATCCTTCCTGAGAGGCAGACCAAAGTACAAACATCGTGTGAAACGTGGCACAACTGGGTATAAATAATTCTGAAGTTATTAAAAAGTGTTTTGACTTCACGTTACACTGTATCAAATTAATTGGGAATGTCTTTAGGTGAATGGGTAGATTGGAAAGTCGGTGATTTTCAGCTATTTTTGAGGTGCTATCCCATTATTTTCCTAAAGAAAATAATGTAAACCCTATCGCTATGGTTAGTAATTCATCCAAGCCTCAAACAGAACCTTCCAAAAGCACAAAAGCAAAACTAGATGTTACTGTTACAAAGACTAAGATAAGACACACAACAGAACAACTAAATCTGAAAATATATCATAAAGAAAGATACAGTATATGAGCAATGAAGGATAAAAGCTGTGAAAATAAGAAGTGACAGTTTGGACGTGATGATTCAAATACCAAAACGCCTGTTCCTGGTAACAACACATTCTGTTTGGCTAATATATTTAGTTACAAATAATTCGCAAAATGTGACATAATTTTTCCATTCCCCTCTAGGCCATTAATCTGATCAATTAATCCTTCTAATAGCTCAATGTACAACTTTACTTACAGTCATGATTAATTGCAAAATGCCACATATTAAGTAGATTTACTAATGAATATAAAAATACAATATTTACAATCACATTCCTCTTTTTTTTTAAATTCAAGATATGATTAGATTTGGTTATTACCTTTCATTTCTTGATGTTAGACTAAAAATGTATTTGTGTTGATAAGAAAAAGCCTCTAAAACTTTAAAAAAAAAATACAGAGGTTTTTGTAATTACAAGAATGGTACACAATTCCTTTACTTCATAAGCAGTGTGATGCAAGAATAATCAGGATCAGCTAGTAAAGCATGGAGACTTAGTCTCAATATTCAGAGAGAACATTTGATAAGAAAAAGACACATTCCTCTAGATCATCTCAGGTACATTACAGAAAAGTTTCTAAATTTTAATTTGATCTTTTTAAATTTTCATTTGTGTAAAACGTAAACTTGTCCCTTTTCCAAACATTACACCACAAGAGACATATGAATGAATGGAGGTAAAGCCCTACACTATGGCCACTTTATCACTACGGAAAGAACCCCCAGAGGGTGGATGAGATAGTAAAGAGAAAAACCCTGCCCTTGCCAGGAGTAAAACTAATCATCCACCACACAGGTACTCATTTTACATACTGATCGACCTATCCTGCCTCATTTACTTTGATTATCATAAAAAAACTGGCATTTTTTTCTCATACGAAGATTATAATTCACAATTTTTGGCTTGTTTTGAGTACTTGTGTACCCCCTGTGAATCATTCCCCATTTTCACCATTTGTACGAGCCAACAGACACTTAAACATAGTTTTATAAACTGGCTGTAAATTAGTTTAAGATATAGACATTTTTATGAGGCATAAAGCTGTGATTTCTTGTGAAAACCCTGGAGGTATTCTGAACAATCTTGCTGCTATCTAAATCTTATAAAAAAACTATCACAAAATTTCACAAAAACATCTGTATCTCTTCCTTGGCACAGTCGAGCAATAGAATGAAAGACAAACAACAAAAAAGGTGTAATCTTGCTTAGCAGCACATTCTTGTCCGTTCTGCTTCTGCATGTACCACTGATGTCCCTTGCAAGGAATACTGATTTTGTACGCTTCCTTCCGATAAGGAGCCCTTTCCAACATTCGAAATGGGACTCGCTGGGTCAGACGAGTCATAGATCCTCAGACCGGGGCACACAGAGTCCCTGCTTAATCGAATGAGCCGTATGGCTGTACTGAGAAACACATCTTCTATTCCTGTAGACACAAACATGACATTAACATGGTCCAAACAATAAGTTGCTACTCATCACAAATCACATGTCAAAAATATTATTAATATGCAGAGTTCATATCATTATCTTCAGTGTCCATAAGACACATACACCTATTTGAAACTCTAGTTTCATCTTAATACAGGCCTGCCAATACCTCAAAAACAGTTCAGGCTCATATTTCAGTATCTGTTTTAGTACCAATTCAGTTATCATTCTGCCTGTATGCTGCTTCCACTTGTATTTAATATTATCACTTTTATCTTAGATTAAAATATATGATTATATATAATTTCATAAGAGCTCTGTACTGCATGTTGGTATTTATGGTCCCTGAATTTTACTCAGAGCTCTGTACTGCATGTTGGTATTTAATGTCCCTGAATTTTACTCCACACACACACATATTTTGTATCCATGTTAACAGACCAAAGAACAAAACTGGAATTCCCACAACCTCATAAAATTAAAGTTTCCTTCATCACCTTATATTTAGAGCTGTTGTACACATTTAAATAAAGATTTATATTTTACAATGTTATTATTACCATAATTATCACATTCATAAGAATATCACAACCTATATGACATTTATTCCAGTATTTCTTCAACAAATTTTTACTCTAATATAGATCTTATGCCCAATGTTTTACATCTCGGTTATGTTTCTGGATGTCTCATAACTGATGACCTGGGAGCAACACTGGGCTGACATACACCTTTTAAATATGACAAAAATGGAGATTTGTTACATATGATTGCACTAATTCTACTTTGTAAGATTCTGAAAGACACACAGTTGAAGACAATAAATGTATATTGAAAATGCATAAAATGACATTGTGTACATCGCTCCCTGTTTTGGACTTGGAAAATTATGTTTGATTCTTTTTACACAGAGTGTACAACAATTTTATATCTGTTGAAAGTGGTGTCTCCAACACTCAAGCATCACACGAATGCAACAGATTTTGTGACATATACTTAAGTTCATTTTCTGTGATTTTATAGTTCCAGACTTAGATCTAAATGCATGCAAAAAATTGGGGCTACATCTATGAAGCTTTACGGTTCCAGTTTCCTCAGAGAATCTTAGGTCCAAATCTTTTATGACAGAGTTAACTAAGACAGTAGTATGTAAAAATACTATACAACTTCACTCTGAACAATTAATAATAGGATAAAAGACCTGCTGTATTTTCTGTAGAATATACTTGAACACACCTTAAAAAATAATCGCAAGAGGACTTCAGTCTTATGACCCGTAGATTTGAAAGTATGTAATTTTTATCGCTGGATAAGTTTAAGCAGAAAGTTTACAGAAATAATTCTCATGCTTTGAAAGCCTTGAAGGTATAAAATCAGGAACCATAATTTAGACACAAGCTCAGAATATACACAAATATCCTCATGCGTTCTTTGCGATGTGGCATTAAATCTGCCTTGTTCGATAGTTCCCACTTTGGCCACCAGATCACAGCACCTCAATGTCTACCTCATAACTTTCTTCACCTATCATTTTATCATCACTGCTTATACGATATTCAAAAGTATGACTTTGAGACTGTGCAGAATAACACAACCTCCACATCAAAGTTCATCCAAATCCATCCACTGGTTCTTGAATTGAATCGACTGGAAAGGCAGACAGACATGACAAGCCCATAATGTATTCTCGCTAAGCCCTTTGTGCAAAGAACACATAATAATGAAAGGTGAGCTTAACATGACATGTTATAAATGAGTTCAGAGGTTAAAGACATTACATGTTAACAAGTGTTGTCATATTACAATAAAGACAATGCATCTACTTAAAAACTTTACCGTCGCTAATGGATCACTCAGCCCACGTAGTACTATTTTTCTTATGCAGAACCTATCATTTATGTCATAAGTCCTTGTTGGCGACATCCAGTGCCCCATATCGAGCACAACTATGACTCGAACAAAATCAGACACTCAATTTAAAGTTGTAAATGTCCACTCTAAACAAAATACTACCTTCATCATGAAGAGCAGATGACTCAAAGTAACTCCCACCAATAGAAGCTGCATACTGTACAGCCTCTTCTGTTGGGACCTGCCGTTGAGACTCAAGGTCTGTCTTATTCCCAACAACACTCAGAACCAGACACTCCACAACATTGCGCTGCAGTTCTAACAAAGGCAATACAACGGCTTCATGATTATCATTAACATAAACATGATTGGTTCCAGGTCATTTAATCCTTTTCATGACAAATTTTATTTCTTCCGTTAGTATACCGTCAAGGTAACTTATAATTTTTAACGTCAAAAAGCCATGATGGGTTACTTTCAACTGCTGAGAAATGGCAGGACACATTTCACTGACTTATAAAGCCAACAATTAAATCCAGACCAAATGAACCAATGCTTTTAACCTTTACAGAATAGCAAACAAACAAACAAACAGGAGATGTAAAGCCCATAATACAGGTGTGCTGAACAGGCTTTTAAGTACATATGCTGTGACACATGGCGAATATAAGTGAAATAAAATATCTTTTATCATGGAAAATTTTAAAAATTTATCAAGTGCAGAGCTTATTCAGCAATAAATGAAATGAGACGATGATTATGAACAGTAACCACGAAAGGAGTGAGTACACAGTTGTCATGGTCTACTGCACTGTACTATACTGGAATTTTCCAGAAAAACCTGAGGAAAACCATAAGTAACATGACATGAGTGGTGAATAAATCTGCTTTGTAAAGATATGCTTTTTTCTCTCTTGGATGTTAGCAGAGCTACACAATATGCTTTAGAATATTTTATGTCACAGCAGGACAATGAATTCAAGGATCTAATAATATACTTCAGCCATGAATAGTGAGTAGGGTTTACAATGAGACAGTCATGGATTATTTCAAGATACTCTCCCTGCATTTACTGGAACAATTGAGAAAATCCATGAAAAATTTAAACTAGGACTGCTTATAATCCAGCTGAGAATCAGACTTGGTGCTACTTGAGCACAAGAAGAGTGGTACTGTTACAATAAACCACTCAGTCTTTCATTAGTGCATTAACAATATACTGTGCTGTGTTATAAACTGTAAAATCCTGTGGTCCTACAACATGAATATTCTGTGCCCAAAAACTAGGTAACATGCTTCACTAATCCTCATGCCAAGAAGATGTATGGCTGGGGTGGAGGTACAGCTAAGCGACAGGCGATGTGTACATACTTTAGAACCAAAATCACAAAAACAATCTTCAAATAATTACAATCAAATCCAATTTCATGAAATAAATTTCAACAAACAATCCAAAAATTAATAACAACGGATTCCTAACCTCAACCGTGTACTTAATTAAGCATCGCACCATAAAGATATATGGAGCAGGGAGGCATAGCTTGACACATTCTTAACCTCAACCTTATGGTTAATTAACCCGTTTAAGACCAATGGCTCTTTAACATATTTAGATGCAATATAATTAGGCTTCTACAGTAAGATGGTAGTAAAAATATTCATAGTTCATTAATCTGTGCAACAATTATAAATTTGCTTAAAATAACTGCTTCCTTTCCAGATTATCTGAGCCCTTTTCAGCAGACACAACAACTGCTCCCTGGTTTCCTCTCTTAACACACATACTCTGCCCACTACAATACAAAAGGCTGTAAATAGTTTAAGCCCCTTGGTGTTCCCATGGTGAAGCAAGATGTGTGCAGTCTGAGAACAGCTAAGTTGCTCTGTTAAGCACACCAACTGGACACATTACAACACTGCTTCCATGACAGTAACAGACCTACTACTGCCAGATACCAGTAGCTAATTTACAGACCAATTAACCAGCCAATTAATTTACTGTTTGACTGTGTTGTAATAGAATAACATTTTCAACATCAGTAAAATCAAGTGTTACCTTGCCAGTGGACCTTATCCTCAGCAAAGAACTTTTATTAAAACATTTCCACGTGAACTATTTTCAAAAGACCCGTGAGCTAAAGTCTATTAAAACATCAGAGAGACCACAGGAAAAGGCAAAGTGAAGTTACATGTGTACACGCAATGTCTAACATTATATTCTACTGAAGTTACTGACACAATCGATGTGCCCTCAAACACAAGAATTTCTATGAATTGCTGGAATATATTCCACAAGAATGTTACCTACAACAAAAGAGTTCAGGTACTTGTTCCATTACCTCTACAAATATATCACACACTTCACACTACATTATAGTACTATTACTAATAGATCACTTCTTTAAGTATTTAACAACTCTATTTCAACTACAGAGGTTATGTAACGGAATGCCTGTGAATGACAAATTGCAAAGGATATGAAAGGAAACCAAAATGGCCACTTTATATCATTTTAGTATTTGCCTGAGAGCCCACACAAAAACATGAAAACCCCCAATCAGAAAATGCAGTCTCTGGTATCAGAATCAAGCATTTAGTGGTATTAGTAGTGATTCTGGAAAAGCTGTGATATAAATAAACTACATTAAATTCTACTGGTAGGAGGGGGGAACCTGTCTTTTACAAACCAAATAAGTCACTTTTGAAATTTAAATACATAACTTGTGCCATTGCAGAATATCAAACAGGTATATGTTAAATGAAGATGGCCTTCTGTTGTGTTGTAGCACCTGTAGTCAGGTAGAAGTTTACCAACATTTCAGAGGGCCTTGCTGCCTCCATCATAAGGATTACCCTGATGATGGCAACAGCAAGGACCTCTGAAACATCGGTAAACTTCTACGAGACTACACAGCACTATGAACCTGAAGACAGCCATCTTTTTAATCACTAACACGAAAACCTCAAATCCTTCTTAGGTATGCTATAACTAATGTCAACACATCATAACAGCTACCAGAGCAAAGATTCATTATTTACATTACTGATTTAATTCTGCTACCATAAACATACCTTTCACCCAGACCTTCATGGCCTCAAATGTATAATATTGTGTGATATCAAATACTATGAGTGCAGCATTGGCATTCCGATAATACATGGGAGCCATGGAACGGAATCTTTCCTGTCCAGCTGTATCCCAAACCTTGCAACAAAAAATACTGCAATTAAATATATTTACAAGTATAAAACATGTCCCTACATATAAGTGTGACAATGAACATACCTGTAACTTAACACGCATATCTTCAACATTTAATTTGCAAGTGAAAAATGATGCACCAATTGTTGGGCTCATATGACGACTGAACATCTTGCCAACATACCTCACAACCAGGCTAGTTTTGCCAACACCTAGAATTATATAACACACTATAAGTCCTTGTGTTCTTAATCAACACTTTAATTGTATTTACATTGTATATGGTACTTACACAATAAATATAAAAACAAAAGGAAACATGCACCTGCTTTATACTAAGGAACTCTCTAATTTTATGTTGATATTGGTCTTCTGGGTAGTGACACCATATGAACTTATACGAGTACGAATCAGCTAACTAGACTCAATGCTAACTCCCATTAACCCATTCAAAAATGTTATGCATTCACAAACGTACATGGCGTAACTACCCAGACTCAATGCTCCATTCAAAAATGTTATCTATCCACAAATGTATATGACGTAACTACTTAGAACACCACCGACATCGATATCTTCAACCTCAAATCTCGTACCAATTTCACGATAATCTTTGATTGTAAGATTTTATCATACCACTATCTCATTATATTATAGGTACATAGTACTGTTGTGTAGTATTGCCTACCTTGTGCTCCAAGTACCACAATTTTTCCTTCAATGGTTCTCATTTTATATCACGGCGATACAACCCTTTTGTAGATACTTAAAACATCTTATTTTACTACAAGCAGGCAAGAAATATTCCAAACTTCAATTCTATAACGTATTTTGACAGAACACTTACATAACAACTAACCAAAACGTGCGTAACTTTGTCACTGTGACGGAAACATCCTCCACTTTACTAACCAAGTAAATTTCCCCTTGTACGACAACAGTGCCATCTACAGGGGAAAGTCAGAAGTAATACCTACGACACCAGTGACACCTATATAATTATTTCATAGTATTTGTCGTCGTCAGACAGAACACTAAAATAAAATAAATAATTTGTCTTTAAACAATCATCTTCCGCAATTATTATCAATATTGAGAAAAAACATCATGGACGCAGACACAGATCCACAGCTTAAGCGAGACTGGACTGGACAATTTCATGATAAATCGTCGAGTCATCTCAATTCTGTAAAGACAGCACAAATTTTAACGCTCAGTTTTCATATCAGAACACGATATTTTTCATGTAAATTCATGACAATATGACATTTTACGCTAAAATAAATGCTTCAGTTGTTTCAAGGTTACAACAACTGAGGGGGAAAAAAACAATATAAAGCCTTGTGTTTGGACTGCGTGCAAACCACATATTTTATTATGTTCAGTGCCCTATTGCAACACGACATTTAAGCACAGGTCTATATTAAACAAATTACATAGATTTAATTTTGTTTTAGTGTGTAATAACAGTGAACAGTGAAGCCTTAATATTGATTGTTTAATTATTGTTTGTCTTTGACTTCTCACCAGTCTGATTATCAACTAAATGTGGGTCATACCAGTTCCATAAAGATTTCAGATTAAAACAGCACATTTCCATTAAACCACAGTTTCCAGTTTTATGAAACCGATTAATTTATTTGGCCCACATAATATTGAAGAGTTGTATGTTCGTTTTTTTTATAATAGAAGAGAGTTACATTTATTCTGCATCAGAAGAAATTTATTTTCATGAATTATCTCAAATGAAGAAGTTTTAAGGCAGATGTGAATTTAGAATCGAGTGACAGACAAATACTCCAGCTGAGGCGAAGGTAGAGCTGAACGAATGCTGACAACCTGTAGCCTAGGCTCAGCAAAGTCACATACCAGGGGGTCGGTTTATAAACCGAATCAAATTACATCGGTTCGTCTTCGAACGTCTTTGGTGACAGGCTTAAATTACTTCTTTCTTTCTTTCTTTCTTTCTTTTGGCTTTGTACATCGTCTACATTTTTTAAGAAATTTAAAGTCTCGAAACTTTAAAAACCGGATCCAACAGAATAAGTATCCTCCCCTTTTATAACTGAAGACAAATGGCGATATATCGAAACGCAGTCACTTTTAAGGTTTTAATACTGTTACGACTTTTGAAAAAAAAACAACAGACGATTAACTAAAAGAATCGAACCTGGTAGACAGACCTCAAAATGTTAAAAATCCTACATATGTATACACACAAGGTTAATATTCCGTTTCATGGTGTGTATACGACGTCTTTTTTGTACACTCGGTAAAAAAGTTGTCAGTGGAACCATGGTTCCGGAGAATTAGACGTAAATACGTCTATACGGAAAGGAAGTTTATATATTGGCTTTATTCTAAATATTTCCTTTGTACATGCTTTACAATTGAGTAAAGTTTGATTAAGACATTGCTTATTTAATTTGAATTAGTTACGCTTAAGATGGGTCTGTGGTAGCTGAATGTAATGTAATGTAAAGTAAGGTAAGGTAAGATAAGGTAAGGTAATGTTTTATAGGTAACAACAATGCCGAGTAAACAGATGACGTTTCCTTGGTAACAAAAATGCCGAGTAAATAGATGTTTCCTAGGTAACCATTATTGTCGATTTGTTGATAAACAGATGATGTTTCCTAGGTAACCATCTTACACATTTTCGTCACACTTTCTTGCGGAATGACACTGACCCTAAAATATAGACGTATTTACGTCAAAAAATAGGCCTTATAGGTTGCAGTTTGAAAGATGTTATTATTCCAGTTGTTGGTCCTTAATTATGTTTGACTTAAGCAGATTGTAATTTTATCAGAACCATTTTAGCGATATCGCAGCTGAGACCAGATCATCACCGAAGAACGAACCAGAAAATAAAGAATATTGCCCCATAAAATGTAGCGTCAATTAGTGGTCCTTCCACATGTGACATAGATATCTTCAATATTGCTGGTATGTTAAGAATTTGTCGCAAGAGGGGGGGGGGTGGTCTAATCACGGCTTTGGAATGATTTGTGGCCACTGCAGAACGGGGCACGGAAGTATCGGATGGTGGCGCCAACATCGCATCCTGGAAGTTGCCACGTCGCCCTGCAGACAGACTGAATGATCGGCTAACTGTCGCGTTAACGTTCCAAATACATTTTGTCCGACTTTCTAATCCCTCTGTGGTGATTACATTCGTTTACTGAAGACATAACATCATTTATTTCGTCTTGTGTTAAAATGTGATGACAGAAAATGTCACTTAAAGTTCGTAACGCGGAGGACAACAATTAGGGTTATTGTTGATTGTTAAAATGGTTTCGATTTGGGGTTTTTTAATGGCAGAAGCGAGGAAACAGGGACACTCGGGAGACCCTGATTGAGACTGAGATTGCGAGGGGCCTTAAGAGAGAAAAATTACGCGTAACACATTTTTGAAAATTTCAATTACTATAACTTTAATTGGTTTTAAAACTACATCTCTGGAAGTGACTCAGACCATTCATGCAAGTTTCACATTTTACAGGTAATTATTACATTAATTATATTACACATTGTCTTCAAAGGTGAGAAAGTTAGTTTATGTCATAATCGTAATTAAAAATGGTTTATTCTTTGTTGTAACTTAAATCTGACTTCTCTGAAAAGCTGTGGTGAATCTGGAAAACTACTAATTAGTATAAACAAAATTTTCACTCATCCTAAAAATATCTTTTCCTGCTTTTTCAGAAATTGAATGAACCCTAGATTCCTGTTTTGTCCTAAGCTGAAGTTTAATGGCCAATCCTGTGAATCACTCGTGTGCCATTGTTGTTCTGAGGCAGGTCATTGTTGATCGAGACTAATATAAGCTGCTAACAATTGACAACTACTCAGATACTTTATGAGACGGGTTAACTCTTGCGTATCTTGGAGACTACAGGAACAATACGAGATAAGGCAATTCTGACCCACAGAAGCACGGGCGAGAGACCCTGGGAAAATACAGAATCCCTGTTTAATGTCCGAGAAAGTCGTCTGAACTGATTTGCTTTTAAACGGTATCGTCTATTCTAACAACCCACATCCTGACACAAAGTTGGACCCACAGTTTGACTTCGTCGGGTGGATTTTCGCTGCGTTCCGAGGTTCATCTCACGATTTAATTAGGTTGTCTCGTTAATCAAGGGTGACATGCGTATCAACCCCGAAGGCGTGGCCTGTCGCATCCAGCCACACAACTGGCATTAGTCCTGCAACAAGGGACTATGACGCTCACGAGGCTTCGTTACGTTGGCGAATCCTCGGTACTAGAACGTTTTACTGCGTTTAATTTATGTAGGCCTGTGTAATTAATACGTTAAAATAAAGAACTGGGCTGAATAAATGCTCTCTTGTGTTAAACAGTAAAACATTTCTTTTATATTCCTCCAGTTTTAGTGGTCTGGCGGGAGGATTCGATTTTGACACTGAAGCTTCGATTTCCAAGAGTCCTTCAGAAGCTAACAACCGCTCATTTGGTGAATAAACTTTTATGGGACTCAGAGGTTCGTTTACTGCCCGTCAGTGGTCTCTGTTCTCACCAACAGGATCACCGGTGTGTGCATTTAGATGCACAGCCGTGATTTCAATATTGCATTTATTTTAAAAAATTTTAAATCGGGCAGCGTCTACATTTGACGGCGTCTAAGATTCGATATAGCGTATTTTTTTTTAAATGAAAGCCTGTTTCTCAATTAAGGTTGCGTCGTACAAAAGACAATCAAGGAAACATAGTATTGTGGAAAGGAAAACCAAAAATTAATGTGCTTGCGTGCCTGGATTATGATATCACACATCTCAGTAAGATACAAAAAGTCCCTATCAAATTTAGAAATTTCTTCTATGCTATCCGGAAAAAAAAAAGGTTTCTGAACCAGTAACAGTGATTATTTATAATACAACGAAGACTGATAAACAATTTTAAAAACTCCCCGTAAAATGAAATCTTCAGGCAGGCCTGAGTTTAATGTTCACGATTCTTTGTCGTTGTGATGACAATTGCTACGCGGACCTTAATGTCACTTTTGCACGAGTACTTTTCAAGATAAATAATATGCAGAGACTGGAGAAAAATCCACCGACGTTCCCCATTGGCTATTCCGCGCGGTAAGTAAAGGGGAGACCCAGGCTCCTCCCCTCACTGTCCCGTCACCCAAACGCAAGTCCTCATCAAATTAGTTTCGAAGTACACGGTGGCTAAATTGTCGCGTGTCCTGCGCTTGAAAGTGAGTTCAACTCCGCGGAGTGCGTGTGAATTTTTTATCTTACTGTTCACGGTAGCGATGACAGATTGAACCGCTTACTTCTATGGTGAATATAACATATCATAAGGTTGATTAGAGGTGGAGAGCTGAATTTATCTTACTTTATTTAATTATACACTGTTTGATGATCATATAAATGTATCACGTGAAAACATGTCATAAAAATAAGAGATCTAAACGAAATTATTAGACGTCAATAAAGAGACTGATCTAGAAATAAAGCCAGATATAAATAAGTAAGGATCTCTGTATATATTAAATCTTGTTTCAAAACGATAAATAATTCAAATACAATTTTCATACATTATGCTAGCGTACATTTTTATCAGATTTTTACCAGATATCAAATGATGTTCTTTTTCAGATTTTTATTCCATTTTTAATAACAAGATTTAATATATACTTATTATATCACAATATGACGCAACTTTACCATTTTAAGGATCTCTGTGTTATGTCTCATCACCAGAATGCAGTACAAAATCATAGGTTTACAAAAAAGATAATAAGTTCTTCGAAAACGTGGTATAATCACAGATCCAACTTGGTAACATCAAAAAATAGAATTGTAGGCCTTATTCTTTACAAAATTAAGAGCGTATTAAATATGGGAAATACTTTATTTCAGTTTATTCATATCCATGTACGTAGATTCATAAATATCAAAATATAACCAATTATAATTTCAGTTGTTTCATATACGTCTGAAATTTCGTCTCTTATATAAAGCTACGAAAATATTTTTTTTTTAAAAAAAAATTACATAGTAAAGGCGAAAACTTGGACGTAATTGAAAGAAAGTTAAAAATGGAGAAAATCAAACACTGGGACATTCGCATTCTTTAATAAGTCGCCAACTAACAAACAAATTCCATGGAGCAACGTCTTCTTCATAAACTAACAGCTACTCGAGAAGGTTCGCAAAATTACGCCTCATTTCAACAACGTCCTCACGTCTTCCAACTTCTCTCTTTCCTTCAGTCGTTTAACTTTCCCCAAAAAGTGCGTTCACAGTGCACGCAATTCTTTCGACACAAAATTCGCCCCTGTCAGAGAATCACTTCAGCATTTACAACTCCTCGAGTCTCACCCCTTACTATTCCTTCGTATTCACGCGTCCTAGAATCAAATCTCGATTCGGAGACCAACTATCTTGACTCATTTCGTGGTTTTCTTCAGCTCCTCAGACAATACCAGGACAGCAGGCCTACCTCCTTACATTAGAGCCACTATCGTTTCCTTCCATATCCATTCCAATTCACTATTCATGTATTGATGTACTGACACTTCGTTAAATAAACTAAAAACATGTAGTAAAACAAATTCATTCATTCCACCCAGAAGAGGCTTTCATTATCCAGGGCAATGTGCGCCAATAGCATATGGTAACTCGGCTTTCCATGTCTGTATAAATAATATTTAAGAATTAAGCCCGTACCTCAAAGAAAACAACTCTTTGCAGTTAAAAAAATGAACAAATTAATCGCTGTTTACAGCGAGAATCATACGAAACACACGAACACAACGTGAAGAGTAAATATCTTTTGAAGCGGGTGGTACATATAGGTACCACTGGGCTTTAATAACTTTAAGGGAGTTCTTCATTTATTTTCCGGTCTGATTTCTTCTGTTTTCCTTGCAGGCTCGTTACGCCATGGTCAGGAGGACAGCACAAATCCCGTGAGACTGAAAGAAAACTACGCATTTGATTTTAAAAATCAAGAGCTCTTTTATTACTGCGTTGCGACAACATGGCCGAAAGCGAAACATCTTTAGTAAGTGGAACATGTGATTTTAACACTGATAACACTACATTACAAAGCAAACGTCCGTCACACGCATTTTCAATCGAGAAACTTCTGTCCGTGACATCAGCTGCGTCAGATGTATGCTCAGGAATAACCTCGGAAGATTCTCTGGAGCCGATGACAGTCGGTCTAACCGGCAACAGTCAACAACCAGCGACAGACAATGCTCGGCAGAGAGTGCCTGAAGAAGACAGACATTGTTCGTATGGGAGAACTACGACGATCACTTCTATAGTGCGAGCGGATTCCTCGTCAGTGGGAGTCCGGCGAGGATGCTGCAGTGACTGCGAGGAACAGGACGTGTCGCTCGAGGAAGAGATGGACGATCTGACGGTCCAGGTGTCTCCAGGAGTGCTGGAGTGCGGTGGAGTAGTCTCCACTACACTGATCGACGCGGAGGGCTCGAATCACAGACCGCACAGCGGTGAGTTTAATTTTATTTTATCTTGCAATCAAATGTTTTATTCTGTTATTTTCTCGCCTCTTATATCAAAATATTGGAAATGTGTACTCTTTGGAGTACACTGACAATTCAAAGGCGTTCTTCACGCCACATCCGAGGTCTCTGTTCAACATTCTTGTACTAATGCGATCCAGACTTTGTTAAAAGTACATGCAACGTGAAGATGGCTGTCTTCTGAGTTGTTGCGCCGTGTGTTCTGGTCGATGTTAACCAACGTTTCAGAGGTCATACTGCCTCC
>NW_019060631.1:332890-352184 GCF_000696155.1 Zootermopsis nevadensis | reverse complement strand
CTTAAGATGGTAAAGTTGCGTCATATTGTGATATAATAAGTATATATTAAATTTTGTCCGTCTAATCACAATAAATTCTTATTAAATATTAAAATATTACAATAACATTTAAAATATTAAATGATGTTCTTTATCGAAATATTCGATTTACATTAGATCATCATTTTTCATGTTTTACGACATGTTTCAGTTCCTAAAAGAATATTTCGATAAAGAACATCATTTAATATTTTAAATATTTTAAATGTTAATTATTGTAATATTTTAATATTTAATAAGAATTTATTGTGATTAGACGGACAAGATTTAATATATACTTATTATATCACAATATGACGCAACTTTACCATCTTATTTTTATGCGTCAAAACTCATTACCTTAACGACGATAATCCTCGCTGGCAAAGTCTACGAAGATTTTAATCCTCCTAAGTCGTAAGTTTACGTTAATACAACTTAGTTTCGTGAGTTCACGGTATATGTCGCCTGTAAACTATATGAAACATTTTAAAATACATCTTTCAAAATTATTGTTGGTTGTTGTTTCGTTCCACGGTCTTTGAGCCATCAAAAGCATGAAAATTGAAGCATAAATAAGCCCTAGTTAAAAATAACTCTTCTACGGCTCTTACTTATCACTTGGAATACAAGCTAATGAACTGCCACTAGCGAGTTTTATGAGAAATTACTTCCCTCTGCTGGATAATTTTTATGACTCTGCTTAGAGCTCCACAGATGTTAGGACGCCAAACTTATCTCGGCAGAACTGGCTCCTCATAGCGAGCAGGAAGATCTTTTTACGACTTGTTAAATGATGACGCGCCTACCAGAACATGTCCCTTCCACTAAAAACAGAGCCCAATTCTTTATTTTCAACTGTCACAAAAATCTCAACGTCACACACGAACAAAACAGAACAATCGACGCTTGAACAGTTACTTAATTATGACACTGACAAAGAAATCCCAGTTTTTGTCATCTGTCTTTCAACATCTACTCCTGAAACGCCATTAATTTACTTGTCATAATAAAATAACGGATGAAACACAAATTAAAAAGAATTAATATAGTAAAAAAATACTTAATTATGGATTACCGTTTTCCGGCCAGGATTTAAACCTTGTACCTTCCCAATGGAGTCAAACGTGCCCCTGGTAGGTATACGACCTGCACTGCACCGATACACGATTTTTTGACGTGAATTTATAAATATATGTAGGTATTTATTTAACCAATAACCTGCAAAATGAAATTAACATCTCTTAACTTCTCAACTATTGATCATCCATCTATTCATACATCCATCAATAAAAGTATCTGTTCGTTGTCCATATTTCCAGTAACAATTTATTAATATATTCATACACAAACAAGCCACGGTGGTCTAGCGGTTAGAACGCTGGCCTTGTAATCCTGGGGTCTCGGGTTCGATTCCCGGCGGTGCCCGAATTTCTAACTTGTGTTGGGCAAGGCCGTGGCCTAGGCAACACGGAGTTTTCCTCATTGGCATCCCAACAATTACTCCATTCACACTCACACAGAAGAAGGCAATGGCAAACCGCTTCTGGATCATCTGCCAAGAACGTATATGAACAGGTCCCAGTCCGAGAAAAGGATGGAAGGATCCTGTTCATATGGACCTGTCGTCAGACAGAACACTAAATAAATAATAAAATATAAATAAATCCATACACACAATCGTCGAAAATTTTCGTATAGTGGTTATCACTCCTGGTCCATATTCGGGAGGTACAAATATCGATTTGACGACCTCAGGACGGGAATGTTCAAATCCATCCTTTTGCCCCTCCGTTGGGAAATTATTTTAGAACAGATTATTACAGTTTCTCCTCCCACGACATAGTTTACAGGCATCTACACATTCACGCTACAGTTAAGCGTATTTGTCCGGTTACCCATCTACCGGCGTTGATTTTCGGGGGTCAGCTCACATGAAAATGCCAACAGCAGTGCAAAGAACGCATCGCAACGGGCTATGAACCACGACCTCTCTCTAACAAGTACGTCGTTGTTGCAGACTGTTCTCGGAACGCGAGCCGAATATGCAGGACATCGAACGAGACGGACAAGTGCACTGGCGGTTCCAACAGTTCCTCGTCGTCGGCCTCGGGTCCCGACGAACGGAAAAAGCGGCCACGAACAGCGTTCACGGCTTCACAAATCAAATCACTGGAGGCCGAGTTTGAGAAGAACAAGTATCTGTCTGTTGCCAAACGACTGCAGCTTTCTAAGAGCCTAAAGCTTACGGAAACACAGGTACGAGTGCTAAAGCGAGTGGTACATATAGTTACCGCTGAGTTTTAAAAGAGTTAAGACATACCACTTTGTTTTCTAACACCTTTAATTTTTCTGTTTCGCTCAAATTAAGTCATAAAAGTTCTGGAAATTTAAAAAAAAAAAACAATTTTCGGTAAGTTCTCACAAATGGTGTTTACAGATTTTTCTAAAGATCTAAACAAATACGATTATAAAATTTGCGCACGGAATTCAGGCTAAAGTTACAGATAATATGAAATACAGGCTGCAAAGTAACACACATGCTTAGTTTTTAATTACTGGGCATTTATCCCCGTCCCCTGACACCGGAAAATTGCCAACCAGCAGCTCTGGTAAAAATTTAAATATATTTATTTTAATACGTTTTTTCCCCCCTTGAAAAGCCTGTGATTGCGATAAAATGTTCTACTACATTCATGCTATGAATTATGCTCCTAACAAGAGCCGAAACCAACAGGTGTGCCTACTCCGTTAAAAACCAAATGCAGGGGCTGTGGGAAGCAAACTCACCCCCCCCCCCTACATCAACCCCCAGCATGTGATACACACACGCGAGAAGCAACAATCTTTACAGTGAACTTCCGAGTCAGACGCCATAATTCACCCTTGTTAAGCGCACAAAATCGCAAGAGGACACTAAAACGGTTGCATCTTCCGCCTGGCGCCAGAGTGTCATCCCACATCCTTCAGACACCCCCTGGGATACTTCAAAGATTCTGTTACAAGATCATCTCATGTAATGTGTTGCACGTGTGGACTTCGAGTGTCAAACATCAGCGGCTTTCCAACTCATCTGGCCTCCATCAACACCAAGTTGACAAAACGACCACTAGGGACCACCACTGGACATCACGCAGAAGCAGTTCAGTCTAGTACTCCTACTATTTACATTTAAGCCATTAAAGCGTAGAGGTAACTAAGTGTCCTACCAGCTTTAAAATCAATGTCTGCGTTTTCATTTGTTTCGTATGATCCTCACTGTAAACAGGGATAATTTCCTTAAACAGCATTAACCAGTTGATCTTTGTGACGGTAAAGTGCTGTTTTCTTTGCGGTACGGACCGAATTCTTAAATAATATTTAGATAGGCATGCCGAAATAGCTGTCAGCTCTTTCCTATAGGACGTTACAGTCCAAATGTGAATCTGCATTGTCCATACGTCTTCATGATTGTGATTATTTAAATGCAGAAACAATTATAAATTAAATTCTGTGGCGGGCCACGTTGTTTAAATTAACAGAAATAAATAATAAACATTTAGATTAGCATAATAGTACGTTAGAAGTGTCTCACTTAAAAATAAAGACATATCAGAATAAACTCCTATGACAGCGATGTTACGTCTACTGTCTACTTCGCAAACACGTCAAGAGTTCTGGTTCCACGATGAGAAACAAACTATTTGTCAACTCTGATGAACACGAAAATGGGTGTGAAGCTGTCGCCACCCCAGTAGTCCTCCTGATGCCTCATTAAGCAAGTCGTCTCCTTATTCGTCCCCATGTTACAGACAGACAGAAACACTGTGGCATTTCGTGGACTCTCTTAGCTTCGCTACTGCGTGATGAAAGAATTGAAATGCGGATATGCAATTTAATCTCTACGCATACCATACTTTATTTCTTTGGAGGTTAAATTTGTAAACATTATGAAATACAATTCTAATCTGTACGAAGAAGGGAATAATATTCAAATTACAAATACATCTACTAATAACATCGGGGTTGTAAACATAAATTAGGCCTGATGTATTGGAATCCTAATTAACAAAGCCAGCGAACATGTATTTTAAACAATTTTTTAATGTTATTTTCAGATCAAGATATGGTTCCAGAATCGTCGAACCAAATGGAAGAGGAAATACACGAACGATTTGGAGCTTTTAGCACAACAATATTACAGCTCCATGGGAGTCATGGCGCCCAGACCGATATTCCTCGGAGACAGACTCTGGTGAGTTGGATTACCTGTCACTGCACACAACGCAAAACACTGCCTAACCCAACCACGGTAAAGCAGTGATTCAGATTGGTATACTGAAACGTGACCTTATCAGTCTACAGTAACTTCAGTAACACCAACTTCGTTTGGTTCCTTATTTGAGAACTTGTGGCTACGCAACGTTTGGGATATAACTCGATAAAAATTGTTAATGTTAGGGCGCTAACCACTAGAGAATCATATTTACAGAAAAATATAAAGTACCCTTTCTATAAAATGGGGCTTGTCGCAATAAAATTAACCAAAAAAATTCAACGATTTCACTTAGTTATACGGAACCTGCATTAAAGCTATCGATAAAATTTAATTTTGGTCAGTAACGATGCAATGTAACTGCTCAAATCGAATTTCTCGCAAGACGATCATCGTAAAATACAGTGGCACATAATAAAAGATTTTGCATTAAATCGAGCATCATCAAGCAAACATATCGACTTACAGAGATTAGATATCTGTACAGAGTTCAGACATAAACCTGGTACGTCGTTTGACCTGAAGTGAACCATAACCTAACAAAAAACTTTGATCAAAGTAGCTAATAATAATAATAATTATGACTTACTTCCATAGTCTTCACTGAATATCTATTTCAATAAACAGATCACAAATTTTAACCTGCGAATGACTGTAAAACCGTAAGAAACGACAGATTAACATACTTTTGCACACAAACCTTGAAAACAACGCTCCAAACACACCATATTTCACTGGAGTTGAGTACCAGTATGACCAATCGAATGGTTCGAAATTTAAAATCACTAGAGGAATGCATCCATGCTAAACAACGTTATTTTAGGTTAATCTACCTTACGCCTGTACGGATTCTGGAACCTCAAGAAATTATTAAGTGAATCCTTTGTTTGAGCTAGTAATAGTTCAGTCAAATAATTTCTTGCCTTTTATGGAACCTGAAGGTTCATTGCTGTGTTCACAACAGCCCACCACCGAATCAACTACACATTCTATTGCTCTGCATTACATTTGAAAACATATCCTCCCATTTATACCTAATTTAATTAGCGTAATTACTGATAATTGCTGCAGTACGTTGTACATGGGAAGAATTTCACCCATTTTATTAAAAAATTGTTAATCGGCTTTGCTTTTTATTGCACTTAGAGGTGAAGTATATGTTGAAAATACACGTGAATCATTGATGTGCCTATTTTAAAGTGACAGTGTGACAGGAAGCCTCGTGAAAATAAATCTGTAATTACATTGTAAAATAGCTATTTTCACTGACTGAACACACTTGATAATAAATTCGATGGAGAACAGTCCTTCCTGACAAGCTGATAGTCACTTGGCAGTTCAATAAACTATAAATAAATACATGATTCTGTGCATAATTACTCGAACCAACTCTTGACTACGGGGTCTGAGGCGTGGGCCTTGTGCCGCTTGGTCGCTGGGACCGTGGGTTTGAATCCCACTCAAGCCATGGATGTCTGTCTGCGTTTCTCTGTGTTGTGCTGTCCTGTGTACAGGTAGAGGCCTTGCGACGGGCCGATCCCTCGTCCGAGGAGTCCTACCAAAATGTCTATAGATCGAGACAACGAAAAGTTGGGACCCGTAGTGCTCAGGCACTTGAAGAACGGGTCGTTCCCAGTAACTCCAGACACATCAAAAGTTAGCATAAGTGCCAAGTTAGTTAACTGTTGACATCTAAATATTTCATTCAGACACTGTAGATGTATTTTAAGGACCTAAGGACGAATCTTCTGATATTTAGTTATCGCAATCAAATTGCTGTTCCACATTCCACAAAAAAAATTACGTCAGAACCTTACAGGATGAGGTGCTAGTTTCACAAGTGTACAGTGCTGCCATGTTGGTATTTTAAACAGTAGGATAATGAAATAATATAAAGATGGGGTATGCCCTACTTGCATTTTCATACAAAGTTTAATTAAAGTAGGCTCAAAAGTTAAATTATTGTGGGGGGAGGGGGAACATGGGAATATATTTCTTGATAAAATAAGAAAAGTGGGTTAGAAATTGTGTAGAAGAAATGGACAATATCTATTAAGGTCTATAAATTTTATTGGCATTAAATATTTTTCAATGTGGTGTATAACTAACAAAATAAATGCAAAAAACAGAATTTATAAAAGGCAATATCAATGCTGTTGATCGTATCTGCGAAGAGTTAACGTACAAAAAGAAAAAGAAAAATGAACTCCGAGTCTCTATGCACGGAGACGTAAAATTAAAAACAATGAGACCGGAAACTTCATACTCCAAAAGAATACAGCAGTACTGAAAATTATTTTTTGTACTTTTCAGGTTCTTCAACTACCCACACACAGCACCCCAGCATCAGGGTCTCCCTGAGCCCTCGCTCATCTCAGCACCGCCTAATTTCATGCCGCATCACGGACACACACTGTCACCCCTGCTCGGCCTGCCACAGCCTCATCCACCCCAACACTGCCAACCCTTACCAAGCAGCTTAGTCACCCCTCATCACGGTTACCAACACCCTACCAACATGGGATTGGCGATGCATCAACCCTCGTCAAGTCAATTTTCCAGCACTTCCAGTTCTGTTCAAGGTGTTCCAGAAAATTCGAATGGTTGATGACACAAGAAGTTGATATTTTAATGTTCCTACTAAAACAGTGCAACTTAAAAGGAGGTCCACGCCTCGCAAGCAAAGTAGCCGATTAAACTATAAGCGGAAATGTTAAAATTTGAGGTTTTCGTGATATAATTCAGATTACGGTCTTACGGTTGTTACAGTCTTGTAGCTAGTTTCTTACATTTCAGAGCAATGTGCATTGCCCTGATGACGGAGGCAGTATGACCTCTGAAACGTTGGTAACCATCGACCAGACTACACAGTGCAACGACCCAGAAGACGGAAATCTTCTTATTCAAGATTGTGAATATAGTGTATGTACGCATACGCGTGTTTCCAGATCTACCACTGAAATTCAACATCAGCATCTTAGTAATTACAATTTTAATGACAGAATTTTCATAATGAAATTACAAATATAAAAATCTGTATGAATTCATTTATGTAAAAAATAAAAGATCCCCTTGTGCTTGTCTGGCTTTATTTCGTCTGTGGGCGCATACAAAAACAGGGTACACAAGTGGTTTCATTTACTATATTAGGAGAAACTCGTAAAAACACATAAAATATTTAGTAACATCGGCCATAAACGCATCTTCTTGTCTCTATGAATTATATGAAGATGCAAATGCTGAAATATGCAATTGTCTTTGGTGAAAAAAAATCATCTACATGGAGAACGCCTGCAAGTATGGGTAACTCCGACATAAACGACTCAATCTACAAGGTGTCACATGTTCGGAGATCACTATATAGGATGCCCTTCATCTCACTGGTAATACCGGGTGCGGCAGAGGAAACGAGTGTTTTTCAAATAACAATAACTCAGTTGATTTTCAAGTTAAAAAAATTTTAAGAAAGGTTTTACAATGCAGTTTTTGTTGAACATTTTTGAATTACTTCCGAAAAATAACGTCCATCAAGTGACGCCCTTCCTTCTGTACGCACTCTTGCAGCCTCTCCTCAAAATTCTGCATTGCTCTTCCCAACATTTCTTCCCGCACAGTAACAATTTCCTGGCGAATGGAATCTTTCAGTTCCTGGATGTTGCGTGGTTTTTCTGTAGACCTTTCATTTGAGGTAACCCCACAAAAAATAGTCACATACGGACAGGTCAGGGGAGCGAGGCGGCTGAGGGATATCACCGAAACGGGAAATGACATTTTGGGGAAACATGCCACAAACCACCTGCATCGATGCTCTCGCCGTGTGTGCCGTGGCACCATCCTGTTGGAACCACATTTGCCGCATACTGACCCTTCGTCTGCGCAGTTCTGGAAGCAGGAAATTGTTGAGCATTTCGACATAGCGCGCCTCGGGCTTCTGAGAACTGCTAATCTCACTCTCTCAACGTTTTCAGGGGTACGCACAGAAGCGGGAAGGCCAGGAGGTTTCCTCTTCATCGCAGACCCTGTTGTCCTAAACGCATCAACCCACCTGAGTATCGTGTTATGATCAGGGATGTTTCCACGGCGCTCCACATTGAACTGTTTACTGAAAAGGCACTAGAACGGCAATTACGGATTCACCACTTTTGATATAATTTTCAACGACAAACACCCGATGCTCGGGGGTCCACGGTGCCATGGCTACTGAAACTGCATCATCTAAGCTATCTACTAGCAAGGGGCGGAAATCCCCTACCCTTCTCCTTGCCGAGTACTAGCCATTCAAAAAACATGCGTTTCCTCTGCCGCACCCAGTACAAGCAAACTTCTTTGTAAGGACATGGGGGACCCTGCAAACCACACGTTAGAGTCGCATGTAAAATCTCATTGTCTATTATTTGTTTTGCACCATTTTAGTATAACGTTCCTACTTATCCTCCTAACTGTGTTAATTGGTATTTTGTGCGAAGGAGCCACGAGTACCTTTCTGTATATTTCTGAGCCTCTGTTTGAATTTCATTGGTGCTCTGTACTGTGATGGAGTCAGCCACCGTGGTACATTTTGAGATGATGGTTCTTCATATGCAGCCATTGCTACCTTTATCTGGGTCTTGCTGCTGTTGTTCACCTGTTTAAGACTAACAGAACATCAGTAATCAAAAAGGATGAAGATATTCTCCATGCTTGAAGATGCAATAGTTCAGTATCAACTTTAAAAAAAATGTAAAAAGTTAAAATATTTGAAAATGACAATAATAAATATAAATTATGGTCACTGAGAAATTAACAGCAAATTATATCTGGTAAATACGTGTTGCTACGTCAGTCATAATCTTTTATCTCCTACCTGAAAACTTATAGAATAAAACAAATAAAATTATAACTGAAGACCTGGGAATAAAAGTGGGCTAACGTACAAAACTGGAATAATAAAAAAAATTTAAACTCACTATCATCTTTAATTTTTACATACAAGAGGGTTAGGCTACATGTGGTTAAATTTGTGTCGTTCTGAATCTTAAAAAGTGGAATTACAGCATCCTTGCTTAACTTTATCCTCCGACCCCGTCGGGGATTGAACCCGGGTCGTCCAGAAGTAACCATTAGTATTAATTTATATTCGTTTCTTCCTGTTTCCTTTCCTTAACTTTATTTTTATTTCTCTGTTTTAATAGTGAGTGTTGCTCCCAGGTTCTCAGTTTTATCTGTTGCTTCATACGGCCGTGAAAAATTGCAGTGGCAGACTCGTGGAAGCTGAATGATGAAAATTTGAGTTTATAAAAGGCAAGACATTTCTTGACCGTGCGAGTGGTAGTGGAAACGATTCTGACTTGTATACAGGCGGTGCTCGGTTTTAATCTTAACCGTGGCACAAACTACACTGACTGATGGTTTCTGTGGATTCTCCCAGTCACTCCAAGTGATACCTTGAAATAACCGTAACTTCCTCCCCAACCCGTTGAAGTTTGCTGATGTCACTGGAGCATAACCAAAGATACAGTTCACAGTAGATGCATTTTTTTTGGTCCTGATGGTAATGTTACTAACAAAACTCACTTCTTAAAGCGGATGTTTCACTTACAAATTAATTTATGACAAACTACAAAACCTTAGAAGCATTTTCAACACATATCATGATGAAGCGAGACCACATATTCCTATTTGGCCAACCACATACAATATTTAACAAAACACATATCCCACAGACGTACAGGGTTAATACTTATGGATTTTATGGTAAATATCTTCTAAAAACAAATTATGTCATATCCCAGATAATTAAAATGTATAATATCTCCAAAAACTTTTATTTTAAAAAAAACCTTCATTCGGTTAAAATGTTTTCGTTGGAATACCATGACCTAGATATTACATTTCAATGTTTCATGACCAACTTTGAAGTACATATTTTTCCAGGCTGTCAGAATTCTGAAGCGATGCCTTCAGTATCTGCAGCAAAGGACATCTTATAACCCCTGCACTACAGCATACAAATGAAAGGTTCAACTCACATTTCTGTTCACGATGCCGAAGGTGACAAGACCCTAGATACGCCTAGTAATCTCTCTTCATCACTAGCTTGTTCCCTGGCCACCCGAGCATAAATCTCGCCGCTTTGTTCGTCTTCCTCGTCCAACATATCCTGCATTCGCTGTTTGTAACTGTGGGTAGAGCGGGGAGGAACAACGACAAAACCAGATATTTTGTTGTATTTGGTAATGTACTAATGTCACACCATAACACAAACATTCCAATTTATTTTAAAAAAAAACTACAGTAATATCTTCCCAAAATAGAATACTATTCTCAAATATGCATTTCTACCATCATCATCAAAGTATTTCACAACATAAACCTGTGGTAGCTTTACGATAGGTGGTACGCCAATTCAAACAACTTGAAGTTTCAACTATACACAGCCCATATCTTTGTTTAATTCAGTTCCAGAAAAAGTTTGGGGGAAAAATATAGCTCATAAAATTCCACTCTGGACCAAAATATTTTTACGAAATATAAAACTGGAGGTCTGTTAGTAATATCTTTTCAGAGAGAATTACATCTGGATTAATTTACATGTGACAAAACTGAAATCCCAATCTGGACTTGAGGATGTATGAAAGTAACGTTTACAGAATGCGAGGAGATTTAACACTGCGGCTTCAAATTATCCAAGACCACGAGGAAGGAAAGTACTATCACTTAATGTCTGCAACGTGATGTTGTACAGCCATCGAGATGCCATGTATATTTCACAATATAAACTTTATTAAATTATAACTCCAGATTTTGAGATTTCAGAGTTGAGTCATAAGTGATAAAGGACGAAAATTTAGGAAAGGCCAGTTTTGATGACACCTGCAAGGCCTGATCCAGGAAGCAGGAACAATGTCTTAAATATACACAAATTATTAGAAACTTGCAACCAGAACTTCTAACTATCCAGCTTTGCCCACGTTTCATGAACGTTAAAAGGGTATCGGTACATACATTTTTCAGGGATGTCCGTGTGCGTGTAACCAAGAAAACAATGACAACCATTATAAACAAAGTAATCGTGAATTAAAATTTGAGTACTTACATCTGACTGTCTGGATTATTTTCCTGATTTCTGCATTTCTCTAATTTCTTTTCCAGCTGACGAACCGTTTCCCTTGATGGATTCTCTATAGATTTGACCAGCGAACGAATTTCTGAAAATCACAATATAATTTATATTTAATCACCTCACTATTTATTCACCACTGCCATTTCTCTTGTCCCTTTACAATAAACAGTACACTAGAGTTCTAAGCCACTTCACTGAATAGAAGTCAATTTCAAAAGCTCTGAACGCATGTTAAATATAATGAAGTTTATATTTTACTGAATAAATTGTTTTCAATTAACAAGCACAAATGCTTTTTATTGGTTGACACAAGCTGGATGGGGACATAATACAGTTACTGATCCAGCACTACATACAAGTTGCTCTTGTACACTGGAGAAACAGTTACTCGTCCCTTCTCGTAGTCTAACGGGATCTGTAACTACATAGTTTATCGCAGTTATACATGTGCAGCGTTCTGTCCCCTCGATGCGTCTTGTATATTTCAAAGTTTTCGAGAGAGAGGGAAAAAAAAAATTATCTATGAAAAATACAAAATACGTAAAATTTTTATTCTGCCTCTAGTCTGACACATTTTGTTCGTGCGTGTCACCGTATTTGCTGTTTTGTGAACTGCTGTTCACATACAACTTGTGTTGGTTTCTGTTCTGACCTTTTGTTCTCTCCTCTCAAACAGTAAGACCGAAAGTTTAAAATACCCTATAGGGCCAGAACAGTTTATTTAATTCCACCTGTAATCTTATGGATGTAAAAAGTTGTCTCTTGTTTTAAGTAAAGGTCAGAGATTGGTGGTGATTGATAACATAGAATTCATGAGAACATTTGTACTTAAGAAAGAATTAGTAACATCTTAACGTAGAAAATTACATAACAAACTGCATTATTTATTGAATAAAAATTTTCTTGGATATTATCCATCGTCTAGTAAATATAAAACGTAAAACGACGTTTCGGAGATGGGACTCTATCTCCGTCTTCAGGTTCTGAAGAGTCATTTGAATAAAAATTTCCTTTTATATTATCCATCGTCTAGTAAATATAAAACGTAAAACGACGTTTCGGAGATGGGACTCTATCTCCGCCTTCAGGTTCCTCCAAGAAAATTTTTATTCAATTGACTCTTCACCATCGTCAAGAAGTTTTAGATTTGAACTACAAAAAAGGTTAAGTCTGTGTGATCAAGATTAAGAACAAAACCAGGATTCTGGTCCGTAGCAAAGACTGAGTCATTGGAATTCTCTACTTTGATCTCATTTTAAGACATTACTTCTATTTTTTTCAGACTGCAGAGAATTTTTTTTAAGTTGCCTTACAACATCTTATATAAGTCTACTCACTCCTGATGGCTTCGATAATGTTTGGCAATATATCGCTGGAAGGTCTTCCAAATAAGGTTTCTGTGACATAGGAATCCAGGTTTTCTTGTATCTTGCTGGCTGCATGTAATATGGCAGCCAAGGCAATCTGTGATGGTGCATACAGGAGACATGCATCTGTGAGGAATGAACGATCTAGCAATTCTTCAATCCCGGGAAGTAGGCGGTCTGGATCTTTCAATGAACATCTAGTCTATGGAAAAGAAATACCGAAGGAACATCGAGTGAAGTCATTCAAACCCAGGAAGTCCTTCTTACTTTTAAAAAATATAATTTCCATTTACATCTGGGAAATACATGGATAGATCAGAGGATAATATTAGAATGCATCTTTGAGAACTACGATGTGAAGGTGGAGACTGAATTAAAAAATCTAAGAATTTGATCTGTCAAAAGGCTCTTATTAAGATGATGATAAATCTTTGAAATATCATCTTTCTATTAGGACTCCTGTGCTAGGTAGTACTGTACATACCTTAATGTCTATAAGCAGACCCGCAACGGGTCGATACGGGTTATGTACCGTGAGATGGAAGTTCAGCTGTTGCATTAAAAGCAACTCGTCATTCAGAATTATGTCTGATGCTTTCTCTCGATCACCCTTAATGTTTGCTACAAACTGCTGTATTGAAATGTTAAATTCCTCCACTTTACATGCCAAATACACACATGTGACCCTGTGAAGGGACAAAAACAGTGTTTTGTAACATACTGCTATGAACATTGTTCATAATGAAACCGTTCTCATTTACCTTTCAATGCTGTAAGATATATAAGTATAAATATTGACAGGAGATAAAGACCATTTAATTATTAAAAACAAACAGTTCAGTATTTAACATAAATCACCATAAACCTAGATGAAATTATCAGGATTTGTTCAAAAGTTTAGATTATGTTCAGAGTATTATAATTATACTAACGATGCCACAGCCCTGACAAAAGATATCTATTGACAATTTAAACTATAAAATATTGCATTTTGTGAACAACTATTGAACATGCTACCATCTATGCAGTTTATGCTCGTGCGGTAATCCTCAAAATATTCAACGCAAAGGCTGTCTTAAAATTTCTCACAAACAAAGAACATCCTCTCTAGCAGCATGCTGTTGATACCGCCACCATTTTCTTGCTTACTTCTCGGACGGCTCCTGCCAAAATTGCTCAGCACTTCTGTTTCCTTACAAAAACAGACCTCATCTTGTAGCAGTTAAAAGAATCTTAATGAAAGTAGGATATACTGGATCATGCATATGATGTAGTAACACCCCTCAGAACTGGAGGATTTTATCAACCAAAGTTCAGAACCATCGACAGTTTAGCTCTGTTTTGATGTACATCAGTTTAGATTAATTTTGTTATTTAACACTACACAGGACTTAGAAATACTGTGGCTATGAAGTAACAACAACCTAGAGCATTTGGCATAATTTCAGATTCTCATGATGACAATGACTGTCTTCTGCAGGGCATTGGCCAGATGATCTTTTTCCATTATTAACAGCAATGGTACTACGCATCGACTTATCTTGTATGTACCACACACATGCATTAAACCTTATATAACTTCCTAGCAACAAAATATATCAATTTACACCTTATCTCATACATGGTCTCCTACCAACAACTAGACATAAACAAAGAAATGGAATTTTTTATTATAAACAGATTAAAGAGGATAAGAGAGCAACTTTCTGTTGAGCTCTGACATTCAGAATATAATTTTCTAATCTAATGTTGGGATATATAAGAAAATGCATGGCTTATTCAATGGGCTATGACTTACAGAATTTCTTTTGGATGATAATCCATCACAGAGTTGTGGAGGTAGAACCTCTTGAAGTAATGAAAAGCTGTTCCACTCACTGAACGTGGCATTGGTGGATTAAACCTCCGACAGAAGTCTCTCAACTGCAATTCATACTGTCGTAATAAGAGCCTCTCATCGGCTGCACTGAGGAATGTACGTTCACGTAGTTCTTCCTGAAACATATTATTAGTTTCTCATCCAAACTTTATTCATGGAAGCATCCAACTATATATCAACATACAAGGGCATTTCAACAGTATAGACTGTTATTCAAAAGAGAATGTCCAACTGTTGTTTGTCTGTAAAGTACACACAGTTGAGTCACATTCTATTAACAAGCAAAAAGTAATTGTTAGTATTGTAATTTACATCATAACTGTATTATCTGTGCTGCATTGATGAGACTCGAAGTGTGAGGAAAGCAGGTATTTGCTTTAGTTTTCTGTGATTTGTTAACTGGAATTCTGATTTAAAGTTTCTGTGAACAAATCAGACTGCAGACAAAACATGTTATTTGCCAAAAATGTATAATTAAAAAACATTCTTTTATAATGAACATCAATTACTTTTAGAAAATATGAATTAGTATGTTAGGCATTAAAGGGATTATTTCCAAGACCTGGAAACTTTAATAAGATGTCTAGAATCCCTGAGTCTCAACCATGGATCTCATTAGAGTTTTTCTATACAACTAAGTATTTCAACCCCTTCATCAGAGATTCTGTACCCAATAATAAAATAAATACAATGTAAGGCATTGCTCGGTTACCATTAAACATGCAGGGGAATTAAATACTTAATATTATATACACCGAGCATTAAAAGTTGTAGAATCCAAGTTATGGTAGAAGTACAATGACTCATTTATAGATTATAGCTAACTGGTACATTCTATTTTCTCATTAACGGAAAATTGAGTTACTCTGTAAAGATACTTTTTGAGCGGGCACTTCAGTAAATTGCAAAGTAAAGAACAGTATGAACACATACAGTCATATTTGCTCCATGCTTCAAAATAAATTTCCTGTTTGCTTCATGTCTTAAACGAATTAAATCTGTCTCATCAACAAATGTCCAGAATTTCTTTTGTGAACTCGCTGGAAACATACTTTAAATTACAATTATTTCACAATACTTAATGAAAACTATTAAATACAGGCACACATAAAACCTGCACTTCTAACAACCAAAACACGTTTCCACCATAGAACACAGTAATACCAACCACACGCAATACCAACACACGGACATAAATACCATGGTCATCCTCTCGAGCACAGACAATGAAATTATATGCATGAGCTAACTTACAAATAAACGTCATACATTTGAAACTGTGAGATAGAAGTGGTATGGCACCACTACCTTTTTAGGAAATTAAATAAGAATTAATTTGTCGTACAACTCATAAATGAATAACGTTAAAAGTACAAATTACAGCTCCGCGTAATGAAAATATAGTTCGAAATTAATATTCTGCCAGAAATGTATGAATGACAGAGTGTTTTTTGCCAAACTTTCGGGAATTTTCTTATTAATTGGTATAACTGTCTACTGCCAACTACGTTGTGCATATTGTGCCATCTGGGAAGAGGACTGCAAAACTTTTACAAAATTCCCGCGCGGTTCAAAACATGTGATGAGAGATGGAGGAAGTAGCCAAGTCGGTAACTACTGCCATCTTTAAGGCAAGGGAAAACCTACGCTGGGGCATCAGCAGTATAGAAAGGCACTTGTATTTCAGATAGTACCACCATAGTCATACGTAGTCGTATGTAAATCTTTATTGTTAGACAGTCGATACATCTGTTACGTATCAATTAAACATTTTTGTGTTGGAGAATTCAATTAAATTCAATTCTACTGATGCAACAGCCAGGGGCAAAAAATACAACAGACCAACTGCTGTTATTTTTTTTTGGGGGGGGGGAACCGGGGTGATAGCAATATTTCGGAACAACTCGTTGGAACAAAACTACGTATACTACTATGCCAGCAGATTTTGTTGGCTACAGCCGTCTTATATAATTTTGGACATAAATTAAACTGGAAGGTAAAATAAACCATTTATAAATTTATATTCTGAAAGGTTCTTAGGATGGATTTACTTTGCCCATCGTCTGGTGATACAGAACTACACAACATTTCGAGGAATGGATCCAGTAATCGAATCGTTGTGTAATTTTGTCCAGACAATCTATGTTTTGACTGGCGGAGGGGAAAATCCCAGGGCAAATTTACTATGGACAGTTTACAAATATTTAAAAAAAGCCCAACAATTTTTTATAGCGTTTGTTTCGAAGGTTACCACCAACTTCAGCCAGTAGTAATCAGATTTTCCCTCGATTCCGACATTTATAAAAATATCTTGGACGAGACTTGTATTCAACATATTTGATACCTGTTAGAGTTAATGATTATTTAACTACTTTACGGATAAATTAATTTATTTTTAACAACAAACAGACTTTAACATTTTAGAGAGTCTATAAACAAAGTTTACTTTATATATTATTTAAATCTTGTCCGTCTAATCACAATAAAGTCTTATTAAATATTAAAATATTACAATAATTAACATTTAATAATAATTAATCACTTTATTGTAATTAGACGGACAAGATTTAAATAATATATATTTATTATATCACAATATGACGCAACTTTACCATCTCATGAAAGTTTACTTTCTTTGTAAAATATTAATTTTTCAGAAAATCGAGATCGTTATTTAAACTTTGTTATACTCCCAAAAGACTGATAAAGCTAACCGACGATCTTAAACAAGGAAGGAAGATGAAGTTTCAGGATTTAAAACGAGAAGCTGAGAATAGGGAAAACTGGAGAGCTCTTTTTGGGCAGAGCAATGGACCTGTCGTAAGAGAGAACACTGAATAATAATAATATACTCCCAAAAGGAATTGCTAAATTAACGACCTAGGTTACAGCAGCGTGTACTCGATAACCTCAGTGTGCTTTCAGTTAAACTTCCTCACCTCAAAGCCCTTCACATCGAATGTGACAGTAGCCTACATATTCCAGGGTGTCGCTATGTCTTATACATTCCATAGCAGATTGCATTATAAACGTTAAACGTGTTTCTTTAATTTACATAAAGTTTTGAGGTTGTCGCTCTCGGCTCAGAAATCTATACGACTGCTCTTATGATGGCACACTTATCATTTAATCAGAAAGTATAAAATTGCAGTGGCCTTAAGCTGTTTGAGTTTTAAGATATTTCGTCAACTGTTTCAAACGTTAGGGCGTATTAGGTTTAAAGACACGTGGACATGATGACACCACAAGACTTCTTTTCCTTAAGAGCACCTCAGTTGTAGAAAAACATGAGTGTGTGAACTGAAATATCCTCTTGATTGCCCTCACCCCAAAAAAGTTTGTGTCCATTACATAAAAGGGCGGATTTATAACTTGTGTTGGGCAAGGCCTTGGTCTAGGCAACACGGAGTTTTCCTCCGTTGCATCCCAACAATTACTCCATTCACACACAGAAGAAGGCAATGGCAAACCACTTCTGGATCATCTGCCAAGAACGTATATGAACAGGTCCCAGTCCGAGAAAAAGATGGAAGGATCCTGTTTATATGGACCTGTCGTCAGACAGAACACTAAATAAATAAATAAATATGAAACGTCATATGTAGAATGTTTTTGTTTACATCAAATACAACATGGCGGGCGAGTTTTACCAACTACGTTCTCTGTACAAACTACAAGTTCAAGAACCAGATAAAGTCAGACAAATTTGCACGTAAGCTAACGCACTGAAGATTTAATGCTCAAAAACGAATAAATTAATGTACTAGACGTCGTTCAAGTAGCGTGTGACTGTTATCTCTCAGATTTATTACTGCAGATGGACATTTTAAACGGGATAGATATTTATGAGTTATATCTGCCAGATAATTTTGAATAATGCAGGGACAAGGATTGATTGTGTTATTCTTTGCTGCTGAATATGTGTTCCGGGCTGCTGAGTTGCAAGAGAGGTTTCCGATAAGCATTCTTAAAGTTCTTTGTTCGAGCTCTGAAACAAATACGAGTAACATGGTATTTTAATAATTCTAAACAGCCAGTGTCTTCGTTATTTCAATAAAATGGGAAGGTGGGGATTGGATTGAAGTCTTTCAAGTAGGGTATAATGGCGGTGGGATTATGTTATTACGATAGTGACATTTTGGGTTCTTTAAAACAGGAAACGTCTTGGATTATTAGTTCAAATTCTGAATGGGCCTAAACTGTTTGCTACATTAAGTTTGAAGTAAGTTAGGACGTAGTTAAAATATAATATTAAATTCGCTCTCAAATAAACATATTTTAAAGTTTTGGACTGGGTTTAATCAAACAGGTAGGAAAGAATGGATTTTAATGTGTCTTTCGGGCACAGTAATGGACCTCAGTTTTCCATAAAATATGTTAAATATCTCGACCAACTTCGTGATTGTCAACTTCTAGAGAAGGAACATGTTCCATGGAAGACCTCTGAAACTATGTAGGCATACATTTACAATGCTTAACCCTAGCGGAATAGCTGCTTATCTACACAAAGGTATTTTATTTATTCTTGGTTGTTTAACGATGTTTTCGATGACTGAGATGCGATCGGAAAGTTTCAAGACTGCGCGTATAAAAACCCGTACACTTATCTCAGGTATTAAATTCATCCATCACCCTCGAAGTAGTTCCCCTGGGAGTGAACACAACGATCCCAG
>NW_019060631.1:283246-332414 GCF_000696155.1 Zootermopsis nevadensis | reverse complement strand
GCAGCGGCGCTGGGATCGTTGTGTTCACTCCCAGGGGAACTACTTCGAGGGTGATGGATGAATTTAATACCTGAGATAAGTGTACGGGTTTTTATACGCGCAGTCTGGAAACCTTTCGATCGCACCTCGTACGTCGTCATATGACAGAAGGATCATAGAATAATGAATGGTAAAGAATGTGAAAGGAAGTGGTTGTGACTTTAAGTATTATCGCGGCATATTCTCCAGAAAATGAAGAAAATCGTGAAAACCCTTCGGTAAAGATAATTGGTATCTGAGGCGAGGAATAAGAAGAAATTTGTAAAAACGAGTTCATTCGTCAGCAGCCCTAGGTGCTGCATACATTGAAGCTATAAATTTCGTACGAGAAAATTCAATTTGTGGGATGGTTGCTGCTGTCTAAACATTATAAGCGTGTCACAAATGTGTTAAGGGGTGAGGTCACGGAACCATAATTCTACCCCCGGCCACACCCTAGCGACCCCACCCCTAGCTATGGCCCTCCACAACAAGACCACACCTTCGAATTCATTTATTTGTTCCTGTACTGAAATGAGCCCACGCAACGAACCCCATGGGGTGGACCGTCACATCAGTGTTGCAAACATTACAACATGGCTGATACTGGTACTCCATGTGTAAGTACAAGGTAAAATACTCAGGGAAACGATTAAGGCTATCAGGTCTGTTAAGCTACTCTCACGGAGAGGCTAGAAACAAATGTGAGAATATGAACAACCATCTCTCGATTTACGAAAGTAATTCGTTTGATGAAAACTGCTACTAAGGTGAGAATTCGTAAATCAAAAATGAAATTCCCATTAATTTCAATGATTCCTGTTTTAAAAAAAATTCACTTGTTTTGGAATAATAAACATTCATGAAAATAAGAAAAATATTGCCTGATTATGATAGTTATTACATATTTAATCCTGTAAAACACTACTGAGTTATTAAATCAAATATTTACATTGTACATCAGTTACTATATTTACGATACAAATATAACAATTTATATAAATTAGGAACAAACAATTGTCTTCATTAAGACCTTAATTACTGTTCGTATGCCAATCATAAGAAATTAATGATGACAACATAACAGTGTTCTTCGTTGTAGCTAAAATATTGTTTTTTTAAATTGAAATACAAACATAAATTCACATTGTTTGTCACAGAAAAAACTTTTGAATCGTAAGTTCTTAAACCGAGGGAGCATACAGATTTTCTCAGAGATTATTTCATATGTCGAATTGTTGTTAATATAAATTAATTGGCGATACAAATTTTTATTGTGTCTTAAAAATAACAGGTACTTGTGGGTCGTTACCGACGTTTCGGTATCCGATGTAAGATGAAATATGGGGCGGACAGACGACCAGGACATGACCTCGTGTGATTTCAGATTCTCACGGCTGTTTTCTTGGCAATTGCCCCATTTAGTCTCGTAAAGTTTGCCTCAAATCATGCGTAAAGGTCGCATGAGAGCAGAGAGAACGTTGGTCTATTAGGCAGATAGACGTATATAAATATTTGTTTAATGAAATAAAGACAATGCAATACACTAAATCATTCTGACGATGTTATTATTCGGAATTACAATGCGAGCGTGTCTGTACTTTCATTAAACATGTCTAGGCCTATAGTCATAGTCACGGTGGTCTAGCGGTTAGAACGCTGGCCTTGTAATCATGGGGGTCTCGGGTTCGATTCCCGGCGGTGCCCGAATTTATAACTTGTGTTGGGCAAGGCCGTGGTCTAGGCAACACGGAGTTTTCCTCCGGGGGCTTCCCCGGTTTCTCCGTGGCATCCCAACAATTACTCCATTCACACACAGAAGAAGGCAATGGCAAACCACTTCTGGATCACCTGCCAAGAACGTATATGAACAGGTCCCAGTCCGAGAAAAGGATGGAAGGATCCTGTTCATATGGACCTGTCGTCAGACAGAACACTAAATAAATAAATAAAGGCCTATAGTCGATAGGTAAATATGTTTTTAGCGAAAGTACTTCAAAAACAAAATCAATAAATATTTGGGCTGGAAAACAAGTTCTTCGTTAAAAATCATGCGCGTCGAGTTTTTCTGAATTATTGGTCATTCGGACCAATAATTCAGAAAGTGGACGAGGGTAAGAGAGGGTCGATTCAGGCCAACTCTGCATTTGGTGCAGCCCTGCCTAACCCTCGAGTGTCTACAAAGCCATTTGGTTAATTTCGTCTTGGTATCGCCAAACTTCTTCTCAGGATGTGAATGTTCATGTCGTCATAAATTAACGTTGTAATTGATTAATTATTTACGTTTAAAGCCATCGTTCCAACTATAGAGGTTTTAGAGCTTTGATTGTGATGATAAGATGATAATGAATAGTGAATGCTTTATGTGGGAAATTGAAAATGGGTTGACGTAAACCATTTGAAGCTTTGTCCCGATATTCAGGTGGAAAAACCGAGGGAAACTGTGGAAAACTCAATCAGGGTTACCGACGTCCTGGTGACATGCAAACCGCGATGTTCTGAATAAAGGTGGAATGTTTATTAACCCCGTAAGTACAAAAGACGCTTATTATTATTTTTAATTTTTAAAGTGTTCTGTCTGACGACAGGTCCATATGAACAGGATCCTTCAATCCTTTTCTCGGACTGGGACCTGTTCATATACGTTCTTGGCAGATGATCCAGAAGTGGTTTGCCATTGCCTTCTTCTGTGTGTGAATGGAGTAATTGTTGGGATGCCACGGAGGAAAACTCCGTGTTGCCTAGACCACGGCCTTGCCCAACACAAGTTATAAATTCGGGCACCGCCGGGAATCGAACCCGAGACCCCAAGGATTACAAGGCCAGCGTTCTAACCGCTAGACCACCGTGAAAAGACGCTTATATCACTTAAATTTGACATATGTGTTTCTGGTTTCTTTCTGTCTTCAAGAAAATGCTAATAATTATTCACGGTTTATATAGAATTTGAGGTTTTCACGGCGAGGAGTCTGAAGATGGCGGTCTTCTGAGTTGTTGCGCTGTGTAGTCTGATAAAAGTTTACCGACGTTTCAGGGGCCCTTGTTGCCAGCGAGACTTAATTAATAATAAATTCCAAATGACCATGGCGTAATTTGAGGTAATATCCACATTTTGCCTGAAGGAACTCAGACAACCAGGATTGTCGATTTCCGCGCCCAGTTTTCAAACCGAGGCCTCTCAAGAGGAAAGAGGTTTACTAACCACTAGACCGCGACATTTGGTATCAAATCCTGAGATTGTTTCAAAGTTGCTACTTCTCGAATTATTACTGAATGATGTAGTTTGGTACGAGAACTTTTTAGTATTATCTGTCGTGTGTTTCTTGTTCGGGGGCGCTGTCGAGTTCCACACAGTATGGCTGACGCCAATGGACTTGTACTCAGTATATCATCGCGTTGCATGATGGGAAGAAGCAAGTTACGTATAGATATTTCTACTGTATAATTACAGAGCGAGCCAACACAGTATCCTGCGGGTACAAAACACTGCCATCTGCTGTCAAGGAGGGAAACATTGATCATCTCCTTTACGGTACTCCTACTGCCCGGATTTTTATCTCGAGGAGAAGCTGCATCGATACCAGCGCACGTTTATTCTGTGGCAGTTTTAGAAACTGCAGAACTTCGTCGTTAAGAGTTGGGGGTCGGTCTATCTACGGCAGTTTGTCTGACTGTATTTTATTTTATTTAACGATTCTATATCAGTTGTTAAAGATTAAGCAGATTAGAATGCTCAATAACAAAGTGACTGATGGTGAGGTTGGGAAGTTACGAAAAGGTGAAATGGTAACGCCGTGTAGACTCTCCAAAACCCCAATGAGAAATCTGAGAGGGCGAAAACTGAATGAGAGTGGACATACTTACAGGACAAGGGGCATAGTCCATCCACCTAGACATACGGTATATGGACACGCTGTCTTAGAATTTATTTTGTTTTCACAAAACAAAGCTGTATTCTGCTAAATGAACACTTCTCTCTCCCTTTTTAAATTTCAGAATTGTGGATGTACATTTAAAATGTACACTACAAGTTGTAATATTTCAGATTCTCACGGAATAAAGTTTAAATACGCCGATCATCTGCGTAATGCCTTGTCCTGATTATGGAAATAGGACGCATCTGCGAAACGTCGGAAAACTTCTACGAGACAACACGGCGGAATTTCCCAGGAGGCCGTCATCTTACACGCCTTTTTTCCAGAGGCACATTCTTTTACGAATTATTTTCTTCGTGAAGGTACGTACGACATTGTAAGTGGGAAAGGATGTGAATGAACGTCTGAGGTACGCGATTTTGAGGTTCTCACAGCAGTAAAGATGTCGACGACAATCTTCTGGATCTTGGCATCGCGTGGCCTCTCAGGTAACGTCCGAAAAGTTGGTTACTACCATCACATGGCGTCACGCACATGGTCGTCATTTTTACCGCAGTGAGAACCTCAAATCTTATACCATCTATAAATTCTTACCAACATGAACATAAAAAAAGAAACACAAACCTACGAATAAAAATAAAGCAGTATTCGGCTTTAGAAGAGTTTCAGAATGAGGAATGTGGGAAACTCCAGTGTGTTCGCTGAAAAAGCCAAATGCAATTAACACTGTGCGGTTCCCTGAAGGATCTTCTTTCTTCAGGGCAGTTCATTTTATTGTTTAGTGTAGTTGTAGTTGACTAATGGGGAAAAAACCTTGTAGTATTTGGCGGTGAGTAATGCAGTTACTGTCGGAAGCTGGAAAGTGACAGTTGCTTTAAAATATCAGTAAATGCAATGCGTATGAAGATAAATTTATGATTTGAGATTTTCAAGACGGCGACAACGTTCATGATTTGAGTTCTGGCGACATGTGGAGGACAAATACACAATTTAGTTAGCATGGGGGGAATAATAAAGAGGTACGTAGACCTATTTCTCTGGAAAAGCTTTGTCGTAATGGACTCGTGACATTGACTTTGGTTAAGGAGGTTAATGAGGGGAATTTCTCGTGTTGATAATTAGCCGCCAGACTTTGTAATGCCTGTAAATACGAAGTATAGGAATTTGTTTTGTTCACAGATTCTGAGAAACTGCATTGACAAGTAACCTTTACAAACTCATTTTTAATTTCTTCTGAAAAGAAACTTTCAGGGTAGGTTCTCTCCAGTGGATTAGGTTTTGAAACACATTTATTCCATGTTCATGATATACACATTTATATTATTCAGGACCCGAGAAATGTTTTATTAACTAGACCCTTACTGGAACCACCTATGACGTAACAGCAACAACTTACTAATACGAAACAGTATGATAGCAAAGATTTGAATGACATCATTACCATTTATAGTTAAGCCATGTATTATTCAGCTGTTTGTAACATGTCTTTTGTTGTGGGTACTTGAACAGCCCTCTGAAGACTGGGACTCCTCCTCATGGACGCCATAGCCCTCGGCAATGCTGGTGTCTGCTTCATACATAAAACATGGCATACTATGTTCTGATGCCGCCATATCTCTTTCTGCCCGCCCCGGAACGGCTGCTGCATCGAAGAGGCCGTGGAAACTTCCCGATCGGGTCAAAGGAGCGTTTGTCTGAAACAGTCCAAGCTGCTGAGATACTTGTGTCTAACGTTTTATTTGATATTACTTCATTGCCCTAAAGTAGTCAAATAGACACCTGAGTGGAATTAACATTTGTCTGCTTGGAAAATTACGATTTATATATAAATAAAATCAAGAACTCGATCTCAGTCCATAAAGTGTCATTTTCCAGGAAGAAATGACGATGTTTCAACGTAGTTCTAAAGCACACTGATGCACTTGGAATTTTAAATAAAATCTTCAAATTAACACGAAATTGTTGAAATAAATTCTTTAAATTGTGATTATCTAGTCTTTAAACAAACGTGGCCTATTACAAAGAAAATAATTACTTGATTGTTATGGAATTACAGCAATTAACTAACTAGTTGTCTAGTTACATAACAGATTATTTAACCACATAACCATCTAACCAGAATCAAATGGTCCAGCAGTGCCCATGGTCCTGAGTAAAATCCACCCGTCTTCCACCCTCGAAACCTATGACCCTGAGACCTATTTCAATGTCACCTTCTTACGTCTGCTGTCACACAAATGACCATTTTTCATGATTTTTCCACAAATATTCTGTGTAGTCTGTTTCTATCCCATCACAGCATCTTAGATTTTAGGGTTATGACAATGTTAATTGACATATGTAAGCACAAAGCTCTTTATGCAAAATTTACTTAAACATCCTTGCATACGAATATCTTCAGCGAATAAATTTCATATCTTGTCGGTCACATGGAACCCTTATTGTACATGAAGCGTAAATCTAAATTTATCGATTTACTAAAAACAGTTCATGTTGTGATTTATAAAATTAATTAAGGATAATATTTTAATTTGAAATATTTCATCGAGATGGCGAGTATTTAGAATAATTTAGAACGAAAATCTTTACTAAAATGCTAAATATAAATACAGTTTCGTCGCTAATTTCGTTCATGCTTTGAAAAGGTTTTAATTCAAGCATGTGACAGATAAGTAGCTATATTTTTCTGCTTAAATGTTCATCTGAGTGTGAAAATACATAACAAATAATTGAAGATTAACACCAATGATGTATACATAGATAGAAATGCAATAACATTTTGCTGTGCCATATAAATAACTTCGCAAAACTTAATTTTACATCTCAGTCACTGGCAAAATCTGAATCCAGTTCCATCGTCAATTTAATGCACAGAATCTCGGGGTGGTTTTGAGTACAATATTTGTTGGTCAATATAAATGATTTCCCACATTGAATAGTTCAGTAGGAATGAGAACTTGCAAGAGTGAAAATATATTCATGCCAGTACTAAATAAATACAGGTATAATACACTTTTTAATATTGTTAAAATCGCATTTGGAGAATATGTATGGATATGCTTCAAATATTTTTATTCCTGTTTAAGGTAATACGTCAGTTCCTTTAGGAAGACAGAATTAACTAAAGAAAGGTAGGCCGAATATATTTGAGCAGAACGCAATGAATTATAAGTTTCGTTTCAGAAATTACATGAATTTTCATTTGAGAGTAGATCAAGAGTTGACCTGATTTATAATGTAAGCCGACTGAAAATCATAAGGTAGTTTGAGCGAGAGGTCGCTTTTCGACGGAAGGTCAAGGACAGGTTTAGGTTCCACGCAGTAGCTGGACAGGGACATTATTCATTTGATAAGAACGTGGCAGTCACGCCGACTGACCACCAAATCTCACAAAGATTCTTACATGAAATGAATAATATTCTCAGCACGCTATCACATGTACAATGCATTTAGTACTTACCAACTTACAAACACGACAATTTGAATCAATATTTTAAACTCCGATTATTTCGCCAAAAATCCTGAACAGCCGTCAACTTTATAAGCTTGTGGATGGGCATAAAGAGATATATTTATTCAACTTATATTTTTTAGATTTATTCCTAATACATTTATACTCGTCATTAAAAAAAATAGTAGCTCGCACGGAGGGAATCACAAATGCACAAAAGAATTCAGTTAACAAACCCAAAAGAATGAGAACGTTTGGAAGATCTAATTGTAGATAAGAGTTTCATATTTAAATTGATCTTGAAGCAGCACAGACTATGAACGTTGATTGAGATTACGTAGCTCAGGAAAGGGCCCGGTAGAATTATATTCCAGGCCAGTCTCTCGTATTTTAATCGAAATAAATTTTACACCTAATGAAGTAGGCAAATCTTGTGAAATATTATGAAATTCTGTAGCTCCTGCCTAGTGTTCTAAAGTCACGTTGAATGAGGGGCCGGCACTGGTACATCTGCAATTAGGAATTTGTAATCTGTTTAGTTCAATGGCATCCTAGTTATTTATTCTGGTTTCAAGCAAAACCAGTATTACTACAAATAAAGATGTTTCGTAAACGCAATAATAAACGATATTTCTCGGTTTCTGATTTTAGTAATCTGTTAATGTTTTGCTAGAAATTTTGCAATGTAAATTTTAAAATTTGAAGGGTCAAGCTAGAGACCTGGTGAAAATTCCGATTAAATAGCCAATTTAAAATGTTTAATATGAAAAACGTAATAATTAAACAAATAAGTATCTAAATAATACCCTCGAGGTTCGATAGCCTTGGCGGTTTGCTATGGGGCTCGACAGTTATCTGCAATATATTTCTTCATTCAGTGTCATGTGATACACTAAACTGAAAGCACAAATGTTATCGCTGTCTCCACACAGCAAAGTCCTTATTCAATAATTAATATTCGTTTGTCAACAAATTCGAAAACTTTTAAAACATAAAATGTCTCTGCTCTCTTTATCCTTGCAAACACAATTCCAATCCACACACACACAATCATATCTCATCCATTTAAAATCTGTTTTAATATCATTCTGCCATTCACGGCTAGGTCCCCATGTGGTCTTCTATTTATGATTTTCGACTAAAATTTTATGTGCAATTATGATTTATGTCGTAGTAAATCATGCCCCGATACGTCGTTAACCTAATAGTGTCCTACCTGGTGAAGAACAGAAGTTACAAAGCTTCTCACAAATAAATTTTCTCCATCCTCCGGATACTTAAGTCCAAATAGCCAATTTCTTCAGTAAACAGTTCATAATAAGTTTACCTTCGATCTATATTCTCCTATTAAAGTTCCTATTAAGTTCTGTATACAATACGTATTTTAATCCTTATTTGTATGTAGACATAAACTTCGTCTCATACTGCCAAATTGTAATTCTGCGGTGTACTAAAAGCACGTCTGACACTTGGAAGACACCATATAAACGACGACTTGAGTGCACTCGACATACAAATTAAGTTCCTTGCCCTGTCCGCTTGTCGTTATAAGCACAGGAAAATATATAGCTGTTAATTAGTCTTAAAATAATCTTGTCAGTAAGTCATTAAGCAGTTTGGCGTCGACCTCACGTTAAATTTTAAATAACGTAAGACGACACACGGAAAATACGCTAAGTGGATAGATAAAGGATGCAATTAGGAACGTTTCACTACGATGGCATCAGCGTTGGGATTCTGAACTAACTGCAAACAGAAGAAGGTCAACCAACAGTCTTCGCTCACTAACCCCTAGGCACAAATGTGATGGTACTCTAAGAACATTCTGTTGAGCATGTGAAACAGAAACATTGCTATACGAGGTGCGATCGAAAGGTTTCCAGACTGCGCCTATAAAAACCCGTACACTTATCTCAGGTATTAAATTCATCCATCACCCTCGAAGTAGTTCCCCTGGGAGTGAACACAACGATCCCAGCGCCGCTACCAAGCCTGGAAGCATCCCTGGAAATCTTTCTTTGTCAGCCTGTCAAGCACCATCTGCGATTCTGCCTGAATCTCTTCTATCGTCTCAAATCTCCTTCCCTTTAGCTGAATTTTCATCTTTGGGAAGAGGAAGAAGTCACACGGAGCTTAAAAAGGAAGTTGGGGTCGGTTCTTGCAAGATCTTTAAACTCCTGACAAACGAGAAGTCGATTCTGCTTCTAGTCCTCTGACAGGATGCCATCATCGACAGAGGTTCGGTCATTTTTAAAACGTGAATGCCACACAAACGTTTGTGCACGACCCATTGCGGACTCCCCAAATGCTTGCTTTGGCATTTCATAGGTTTCCGTAGCCGTTTTGGCGAGTCTTTGGCAAAATTTGATGCACACGCGCCATTCCGAAATCGCAGGAGGGTCGGTGTAATGCACTACCAAAACGCCTGTAACTAAGAAACAAATGCTAATTCGATGATGCCGGCTGGCACACTGATTCACTATGAATGTAGGCCGCACCCCCTAGCGGCAGAAGCTCGTACTACATCCGGTTCGCCCTCTATTGACACAGTCTTGAAACTTTCTGATCGCACCTCGTATGTGGGCCTATATGATACTCCACATTACGGCTTTAGTTGAAAAAAAGCATAAGTTTAGCCTGTAAGACTGTATTAATTTTGGGGTGTTAAATTTTACTCTATTTTTCTTACACTTTACGCTGTAGTGCATAAAACAAATGAATAATTGTGAGGTCGTGTCCTTATGAACCTTTGTCTGCGGAGCAAATTTAATGAAAATTGGAAACGCGGTTACGCATTTGTAATTTTTTTCAGTAAAGGTAAAATATAAACAACAGGATGTACATTACAAGACCTTTAATTTATAACATTTCTCAAAAATGGCTCAACTTACGAAACACTATTTAAAAAAATTACAGATCTCATTATCAATTAATTTATATGGCATTTAACTAAGTACAAAATAATGATATAATTTTATGAATCATTTTGTTATTATACCCGTATGTAGATATCATATTGCTTACTACGGTAAAGCTGATAACATTTAGGAAATTCTCATCACACCTTGAATAGTAGGAAGATTTTTGTGTGATTGGCTATAATGTGAAACTTATACAAAACCTTACTTTCAAATTCTACAGCTGTGAAGAAGCTACTTACTTCCCATCTAATTATCTGCTCGAAACGGCGTATTCAAAATATGCGTCAACAGAACCGAAATAAAGAACAAGATATGAGGTCACAGCTTCGCAAGAATATACCTGACTTTAACTCCCTTGCCCGTCCCAGTGCTCTGCAATACAAATGCTTATACTTTTCTAAATTAAAAATAATTAAGACTACTTGAAACAAGTTTATAATCCTGAGGTTCCCCGGAAATATTTTACCATCAAAATTATTTACAGTAGATGAAGTTTTGAAAAAAATTGAATTAACTAATTAATATTTGTCTTCGCACATGTTTTATAATCCCTCCGTTTCAAAGCCTTCAGCGTTCTTAGTGAATTATCTCAGAATTGTTTGTTGACATTATCATGGTGTCTACTTTCATTTTTAACTGAAGAATTACTTCTTTTTAGTTATGCTTTTATTGTTGTTTTGTGGACGAACAGAGCCAGTCGCTTGGTTAGCACGCAATGCTCGACCTAAACCCCCCTACCCCAACACCCTCCAGCGCTTCGATAATTATTATCATTAACATCTTTACCCGCCATGGCCAACTCAAAGTATATGGTAGCATTGGATGTTGTTGCTGCCGACTTCCCTACAGTCTTTTGTTACTCCAGTGGACTACATTGTGCAACAGAACAACAGTGATCTTTGAGACGATTAAAAAGTATCTGTTAAGTACAACTCAATAATTAAATGTTAAGACATTACAAAAATCTTTACCAATATTTTCCTGGTATTTCAACGTTTGTATAAAACTCTTCGAATATCTAAATAAAGAAGCATCAGCAGTTTGAGAAGAATTAATATCTGTAGCATTGACGAGAAATATTATGATAACCTGTGTGTGAATAAGTCATATACTGATATTTTTAATTTATTCACGAATAAATAAACAACCGAATGCAAAATTATAGATCTCAATAATCATTTGGGAGATCTGTTATAAAAATCTAATTATTAAAGCTATAATAATAATAATATAATTATACGATAATAAATCTCGAAATTTCAATACTGCTAATACCAGAGCACGCCACTGGACACGATCTTGAGCCAGTTAAATCCATCTCCCATTCCTATTTACTTAGATGCTGGTGGCAGCATGGATCTTTGAAACGTTAGTAAACTTTTACCAGACTACAAGGGGCTACAACCCAAAACACTCACCGACGGGGAAACCTCAGATTCTATTAAAAGTAATTTTAATGTTATTTATTCCGCCATAAATATTTTGTGAAATTCTTGTCTCCTAGTTAAGAGCTACATTACAAACCAATCTAATCATACATGTTGTTGTTCTCCCGTGAAACATCCCTACTGATGGGGAATATTGCACATCTCAGAGATGGTGAAATACGCAATGGGACTGTTTTATTAGGAGCATAACGTGATCCAGAGCCAATTTCTTCACCATAAATCTCGTAAATTGCCATGGGTTCGAATTAAACCAAATCTTCTAAGGACAGCGTCTAACAGCCAAAAAATGAACGTGAGATGTTTCAATCCATAACTTATGAGCGTGTTTGTTTCTTATATCGTTGTAGCTCGTAACGCCTTGGATCGTGATATTCTTCTATTTTTATTTATTCAGACGTGTGTTTTTATGACGTTTTAAAACTTTTATTCCGATGGCTTAGATTTGCTTTTATCTGTCTGTCTGCTCGTTGACTCATCCAGCAACTCTTCAAACGCTGTTGGCAGATTAGAATTTTATTTTGTTTCATTGTTTTTAAGACATTTATTTATATATGAAAGCACTGATAAATGTCCATTTGGAATTATCCTTAATATTACTGTCTTCTGGGATGTTGCGTTGTGAAGTCTGGTAAAATTTTACCATGATCGCCCTGATGATTGAGGCAGAAAGACCTCTGGCTACATACGACAAGGTCCTAATATATAACTACTTCATTGTTCCAATTATTTATTATCGACACAATCATGAAGAAAGTCTTTATTAACGAATAATTTAATCGTTGTGTCTTAAATTGATTCACTACAGAGTAGAAAATGACATTCAAAATATGACACAGTAACACGTATGATCTCTCAAACACCCCGTTACCACACAACAAATTTGCAAAGAGATGAATAATTTAGCCATAATTTCCTTGAAAAAATATCCCAAAAAACAGAGAAATATCTGCAAAAAAAAACATTTGATATGGCTTTTAGAATCAGAAGTATTATACATAAAAATGAGCATTGTTTAACGATAAAAATAATGTAACATTTACAAACAATTTCCACGCCATTCCCTTACTCAATTTTATGATCAGTTACTAGAAAAACAACTCGACAAATATAAAGTACATATAAATTATTGCCCAATACCCTACTTTGTCTCCCCACTACTGAAATGTTCAAAATTTTCCCCCCCCCCCCCCTTCCACAATGTATAAAAATGATAATGACGGTGCGTTGCTACAACGGCCGACCGAAAATTGCGCGAGCCGCGATTTGGAAAATTACTTGTAATAGGGAGAAACGTCGCTAGGTTATAGGGGGTCGGGAGATTAAGGGAAAATTATATTCATTACACGCCATGAATAGTCCACTACTATCCGAGCAGAATACGTAAGCCTCTGACACACATGGACTCAAATTATTATTGCGAAACGAAATACGTCTTATTTTAAAATTTCTGTGACCTAACTAGCCTTCAACATAGGTTCCTCAATCACATATATTCATCGTTTTCAGATAACAAAATATTTTATTACTACCACATGTTGTAAAAATTGTTTATGATATTTATGAAATAATATTAATTTTAATTTCTTTTTTTTTGCATAATTATCTAAACCGTATTTCAGATCAAACAGTTACTATGAAATCATTGTGTTCTCTATCTCTAAAATATGTATCTCTAAATCACCTATTTAGCATGTCTCTCGTTTAGTAAAATAAATCGTAATGATAAATATAAGAAAAACTATTCATACAACCACAACTTTATACATTATGTGAATATTTCTAAAATTTTTACTAAAAACGCATTTTTATGATAAAAATTAGGCTACTATGAATATATTATTGTTATAAAATTTGTTTTATTAATTTGTTATTGTATTATCCTACTCTATATTATTTCATTATTCGCGAATTAATATTAATGTTTAATTGTTTCTTGTAATTATCTGCTCTGTATATTTCTTATCAAATAGCTGTTATGGAATCGTTCTAAAAAAAACTATACCTCTATTTCTTCCATTTTACTTTTCTCACATTCTGTCAACGTCCAGCATAGTAATTAATATTCGCCTAAATAACGATACTTGAATAATTTTAAGCATTGTAAGCAGTTGTTTCAATTTGTTCTGCCCATCGAATATATTTTTACTAAAACGTATTCTTACGATAACAAAGAAGCTTATTATTTTTATTTAGTGTTATGTCTGACGCCAGATCCATATGAACAGGATCCTTCCATCCTTTTCTCGGACTGGGACCTGAAGTGGTTTGCCATTGCCTTCTTCTGTGTGTGAATGGAGTAATTGTTGGGATGCCACGGAGAAACCGGGGAAGCCCCCGGAGGAAAACTCCGTGTTTCCTAGACCACGGCCTTGCCCAACACAAGTTATAAATTCGGGCACCGCCGGGAATCGAACCCGAGACCCCAGGATTACAAGGCCAGCGTTCTAACCGCTAGACCACCGTGGCTATAACAAAGAAGCTACTGCGAAATAATTATTGTAATACCAATTGTGTAATTCATTCTCCAAGACGATTTCGTGTTAAATATGGAAAGACGAACTTAATGTGACACAGACGCCTCGAGGCCAAGGCACCCGATATTTTTGTCTCAGGTAGTAGCTTCTAAAATTGCTTCCTATAATGTGAGGCAAAGCTTTTAAACGAACGTCGCACTGTAGTATGGCCAGCACATAGCTTATAGGATCTTTTCACCGTCATTATTATCATTATTATAGTTAGTTAAAGGTAGGTGATGGTGTACCTACTTTCTTTTTGTTGTTTAAAAAGTTATTTTATCATGATTGCCCCCTCAATTGCTTGTATGCAATAATAAGAGGGCAAGACTATAACACACAGGGAACAGATTAAACTCTATTATATGCACACGGTAGAAAGGGGGAAAATTATGTTTTCTAAAGTGAAAAAAAAAGTCTTTTTCGTCAGAATAGTTTTTAAAAGATTTCAGTCTTTGTGTTGTCAGTTTTGAAGCTTGTAGTGCAAGAGTTTGACGTGTTGACGATCCAGTGTGAGGTTCCACATATGCAAATGATTCGGGCTGTGTGTCTACAGAAATCTTTGGCCGATGTAGGAGTTTTGTTGTGTGGTTGAGCTAGTGTATTTTGTTTTGCATTATAAATATACCAACCTTGTTCTTCGGAAGACTTTAAAAATGAATTATTAACAATTTTTTTAACGACCTTAAAAGTTCAGTAATCCACCAAAAATTAATGTAAGTATATGAACTCGGTAAAGTGCTTTCGAGCGTCTAGAATATATTTGGAGAAATGCAATAATCATTTTATGTTATTTATTTAAAACAACTGAATAGCGTTTTATTCATACGACTTTGCGTATTTATTAGAAGTATTCTCTTGCAATAAAGTCTAATAAAAGATAAACTTGTGTAAAGACGTCATTGGAGTAAATAATTAATATCAATTAATAATAAATTTTAAAAGTAGCTAAAATAATGGAAATATAAATTCGCGAGTGATCTAGAAGAATGATTGGTATTTAAGGTGGTCAGGCCAGAAAGAATTATACTGTGGATAAAATACGTAAGTAAATACAACAAAGTCACATTTTAATATTATTTAAGTGTGTAACATGTAATTTATAAGAAAAATTTGTGTAATAATGTACCATTATGAGTACATTTACACTACTAATAGTAATAATACAAATACATGTAACATATTAAAAATAAAATGTATTTCTAAGATGATAGAGTTGCGTCATATTGTGAAAATATATATTTAATTAATTAATATTGTTCGTCTAATCAATTCATCTAATTAATTAATTAAAAATGTATTTCGAAAATAGATGCTGCACTAAGTAGCTGAGGGGCAAGGTTTATCTCCGGTATATAGACCCTATAAAGTGGTGAATAGATAGAATAATAATAATATTAACAGCGATATTTTAGGGATTATGTAATTGCGTAAATAAACTGTGGAACATGGAAAATGAGTTAGAATTCCGAATGAGAAATTAAGAAGCAGGAGTGCTAACCATTCTACCACGACTTTGGGTTAGATGCAATAAGTCACTTGAGGACGACAGTAGAATCAACTCCCGAAACGTCGTGTATATAGAATGTTTCTCAGACAGAGAACAAAGTCTAAAGAAATATCGGTATAATTAATAAGCTATTACCACTGACGTTTAGAAAATCGAAAGAATGAAATCTAATTACGTTATTTAATGGAATTTACGTAAGAATAAAATGTAGGATAATTGTAAATTTTTTGACGTCAGTGTAATAAAAGTGTTACGAGCAACACAGTGCATTTGAACGTCCTTACGTCTAAATACTGAAACGAGTGTGTGGTTATGAAATACAAGAGAGAGGGCATTGATGTAGAGTTAGACCTAGCCTACGGCCATTGCTGAGGTCCAGCAAAGGGGGCGTTGAGACAGTCTGAGGTAGCTGACGTCTTGGAGCCAACCAACCCGACCGAGATCCACTCATTTGTTAATTACTACTTACATACACATTTATGTTGACTGAAAATTCTTGTAGTATTTTACTGTTAGGCTTTTCATCTCTTCAAGATTTTTTCTGATAATAGGGACTGTAATTTCCTATCCAATACTGAAATTGGAATTACAGAATTATCAAGTGAAATTATCAAGGAAATTGAAATATAATTTAAGAAGATCTTGTTAATAATTAAATTATTATATCGTTATCTAAGAGATACGAAGAAAATAATGTTTTAAGACGCTCAAGTTGGCAGGACTGTTACTTAAGTGTCGACGAACCGTACGTTTATATAAGATATGCAATGATCGAATTGCGACACGATATTTCAGAATTTTTAGGCATGTCATGGTGAAACTGTAACTCAAGATTATGTTCTCTGAAAGGTTTGGTGACTTGCTAAGTGTGTCACCAACATCAGTAGGGTTATTCTTATTTGTGGTACACATTTGAAGCACAAATTATTTTTAGTTTTCATATTAAAACGTTTTAGGCCTATACAAAGAGATGACATTATTATAACTGTGCCAATTTTTGTGGATTTCTAGTCTATTATTACCATTATTAATATTTAATATTTAATTTTGATATGAAACCTCTTTAACGAGGAGCGGCCTGACAAATTTTCTGGATGGTGTTTAAAACCTGTAGCACAGAATTGCAAAACTTACAAACAGAAAATTTTGTTTTTCGTAGATGATATTTTTCGAAAATAAAGGATTGAGTTCAATATAAACCATATCATTTCTTGAACAGTTGTACCACTATCAGCGTCTTAAATTTAACTCTGTTGCATGACGTTGTTATCACCGGATTAGACAAAGCAGTCGATTCCTTTGCAAGACATATTTCGTCGTCACACGTGTTCATTAGTCGATGCAGCTACGTTAAGTCTCCGGTCGACTGCATGTTCACACACGTGGGAACAGTTTAACATCGAGTTATCGACTGTAATTATCGATAGTTTAGACACGAAAGTGTTTAACATCAGACAACATTAGTATGATGCCTTCTTCTAAAAATATGTCAAAGAAATTCACATAAGATAAATTATTTTATGAACATTTCTTGGTGGGCTATATAAAATTCAGATTTCCATATCAGAATACGTATTTAAGAAGGTACAAATATATATTTTATTTAATTATTTATTTATCTGACTCTAGCAGTGAGATTCTCTCCATTTGCGACAGACGTACACAATATATAATATAAAACATGCAAGCTCTACAAAAAGAAATATAAATTAGACTGTATCGCATATATAACAGAATTGCGTGCCTTATTCAGTTCTATGGAAACTCTGATTGTCAAATCCATCACGTGTTATGTTCCTTAATTATATCATCCAGATATCGATCCGATATTTCTCGTTCAAAATTAAGTACAATGATTATTACTAAGAGGCGTTCTATAATGCTTGTTACAAAATACAAAAATAACAACTGGACAATCAACTACTGATTATTTAATTACGTGTCATTACTTTGGTGTATTTAGGTGAGATTGGCATTTACAAGTGTTCGGAATATTTCATAAGGCTTGGAAACGGTACTAGTTATGAATGTAATGATATTATACACGTCTGGATGAAAGTTAATAAAATATTGTACTCTACCTTTGTGACATGCAAGACATTACGAGCATATTAACTGATTTATATAATTAACTTTATATTTTGTTCTTTTCATCTAAAGAAATGAAAAAAGTGTAATACTGGTTTGGTGCAACCTGGATTAAATTAATATTTCTCTCGTAATTTCCTGGTTTACAAGGGAATATGGGCTTTTCATATTATGTCAATCACGACTTTTGAAATTGAAGTTAAACCTTTCATTAACACTACGTGTAACATAATACAGCACAAATAATTACTCAACTAAATTCTTTTATCAGCGTGCTTGAAAACAGCGAAGAGCCCACGAGAGGCAAAATCTGATAAACATGACAATAATTGTAATTTAGCTAACTGAAATATTTTATTAAACTGTTTCGCAACAACAAATAAAGTCAACCGAAAGCAAGATTTAGAAGGAAAGCGAAACTAATCGCTTGAAAAAGAGAATAATACAGTTAAGTAAGTGGAGATGGAAGACACCAATCTTCCTACTGACCGCCGTGTGAACCTCAAATACTATTACTACGCAGAGATAACTGTGAAGATAGGACTGCATTTAAAAAATAAAATCTAAAGTGCATGAGTAAAAGAAAGGATATTTTAAATATGGGCTAAGTAAGGGTCTAATGATATCAGTAGGCTAAAGCAGGCGAGCCTTAATGTTCCTTCTCACTACATTAGCAGCTGATTAACTGACCTTGAAGTCATGAAGTGGATTAAAAGTGTAGTCGTCTATGATTGAAGACATTAATTTTTTTATTAAAGTGTTTGTGAACTGTGAACAGCCTATGACAAACACAAATAGACCATACACGTTAAGAATAAATAAATAAAAAAAGAAATTAAACCAAAACACATAATCCATATTAAACGTAATTACTTAAATAAATCAGAAACCAAAAATCGTGGCTTTGCTTTTAGAAACATAGATCATGCGAACATCTGCGAAAAAATGAAACCCTGAAGTCAATATTTCATTACAAATTTCTAACGTGTAAGTGTGGTGACAATTTAACTCTAATAAATAATGTATCTCATAAGTGTATAACTCTGGCACTTAGATCAGTCTGGTTCTCACTTGGATGGGCCCTTGTTACCTCGACCACGTTCTAGGCTCCTAATTATAACCCCCACTACTTTCGTTTATTTCTTTTTATCCTCCATTTTATTGTTGTTATTATTACTCTTTCCTTACCTTTCTTGGTTCACCAGAAAATATATATATATATGCAATTACCCTTTCCCTTAGGGCGATTTCAGTCAAACTCTACAGAGCCCCTGCTCAGACAGGCGCCCTTCTGTACCGTTAAATAAGTTTTATATTTCCGCTTCTTACGACCCTTAAAATTACTTGACGGGAATTTAGTTTTGATTCCTAGTTATATTTTATTAGTCTTGAAGTCTGCACATTTGACCTTGAGATTCAAAGAAGCCAGATTTTTGTGGCATAATACTTGTAGCCACAAATTGTACCCTAAGTCTCTGGACCCTCAGTTACTAGGCAACTTTTACAGTTCTGAAAATACATTTTCAGAGGAGAACGAAAGTCTCATGTAAAAATGAAAATAAAAGCTATGAAAAACAACTGCAGACAGACACCAACAGCGGAATGGACGTTATCTGTGATCTTGTACCAGCCGAGTCGTTAGGGCGGCAAACCGAATGTTGCGCTAAGCGGACAGTGTAGTTCGGATACTTTGCATAAAATATGACGTCAATTCAGGTGATAAATATTCCGAAATAGAAACAATAGGTCAGTGGAAAACTGCCTTGCCACATTTTCCTTGCAATGTCAAAGTTACGTCTCCCTTTTAAAAAACCTTACAGTGGAACCACGGTTCCGGAGAATTTGACGTAAATACGTCTATACGGAAAGGAAGTTTATATATTGGCTTTATTCTAAATATTTCCTTTATATATGCTTTACAATTGCGTAAAGTTTGATTAAGACATTGCTTAATCAACTTGAATTAGTTACGCTTAAGATGGGTCTGTGGTATATGAAGTAAATTTTATTTATTTATTTAGTGTTCTGTCTGACGCCAGGTCCATATGAACAGGATCCTTCCGTCCTTTTCTCGGACTGGGACCTGTTCATATCCGTTCTTGGCAGATGATCCAGAAGTGGTTTGCCATTGCCTTCTTCTGTGTGTGAATGGAGTAATTGTTGGGATGCCACGGAGGAAAACTCCGTGTTGCCTAGGCCACGGCCTTGCCCAACACAAGTTATAAATTCGGGCACCGCCGGGAATCGAACCCGAGACCCCAGGATTACAAGGCCAGCGTCTGTTCGTGAAACAAATTCAGCTATTGTTTTAATTCTTGTACCAAGCTCGGGATGAAGGCTAACTTCCAGCTTGCCTGCATGGGAACCGAGACGGATCATTTAGGACAGCGACAGGATACAGGATGCGAAATCGGATTTCTATTGCAGACGAGGTAGGACTTTTCTCTTCGCAACAACGTCCAGACCGGTTGTGGGGCCCACCCAATTTCCAAAACCTTCGTTCTCGGGGGTAAATCAAACTACTCACTTACCTCTAGTGCTGAGGTTAAAAATGCGTGGATCTATACCTTTACTCCTCCATACGCCTGTATGGAGTGGTGCTTAGTTAAATCCCAGAGACAATTCTTCATTTACAACGTGTGACTTACGGATTTCTTTGAACGGTAACCCGCCTGCAGATTGTCAGGTTTCAGCCTCACTTTCTGAAAACAAAGTCGACTTCAATGAGTATGCGGACATACCACTCTCACAATTTCACAGTTAAATATATATACAGAGTATCACAAAAATATGTATACGCATTATAATAAGTAATATTAACCTCCGTATCGATCTCTCGTGTGTCGTGTTTACGAGGGGAAACTAGTGTGGTCTGTACTCAACAGATTGTTCCATAATTTAGACACTCAAAATGGAGGAGTATCGATCGAGAAACGTAAATTCATTGCATGTGTGTTTATATATTTCTTTTGGGACGCTGTGTATATGCATAAACATATAAATGATAAGCTTGAAGGAGTTTGATGATAATGTAATTTTTGGTTCTCAATCCAATATCGACTCTCAATTTGTCTCTTCTTGTGCATTAGCGTGTGGTAAGTGCAGGAAAGGCTGGTATGAAGCCTGTACTTGATTATTATAAATAGGTACTAATATAATACTCGTATCAGGGAATTGTGCATATATATATATATATATGTACACCAGGGGTGGGGAAATTTTTCATGTTGGAAGTCCGCATTAATTTAGCTGTAATCAAATAAGGCTACTTTCAAGAAACATCAATTAGATATACTTAAAAATGTACATTATTTTGTAAAAATCTAACTACTATGTACTTAATAATTTCAAAAAATGAAAACTATTCGTTAATTTTAAAGTTAATTAATATTTTAATGACTTTGTTGTGTCTGCATTTTGTTGGAAAGCATTTGAATATTTGGTTGCAGCATGTATTAATAAAAATAAAATGATTCGTTCTGTAAAATTTGGATTCAGTCGAAAGGCCGCACTTAAGGACCTAGAAGGCCACAGGTTCCACACCCCTGATATACACCATACACATTCATAACAACTTAACAAATACGCTGTTCCAGTATCAAAGATTTTATAAATTATATTATATAAATTAAATATAACATATCAAAAATATTGTATGCATGTGAAAAATTCAGTTTTCCAATGTATTCATTCAATAATACAAATTAAAATAAATTAGTTTATATCGGGATGAAATAATGAAGAATTTTTGTTTATAAAAGCAGCTTACAAATCTTTCGACAATGAAACTGCTTAAGATATTTGGAACGACAACATCGAAATTAGATTCACTAAAAAATTAAGAACATTATATTCGGGACTTGATTACTCTCATTCATTTAAAACGTTCTGTCTTCTTGTTCGCCGTGTAAGGGCGTGAACATTATAATATAAGAAACTGTTTCACCTCTTATTTGGATGAGTGTACGACCAAAGAACAACTTTATATCAAGAATGTTTTAGAACAAATATTTAAACCTAAGATTGACGAAGTCACAGAAAGATTTGGAAAACTGCATAATGATGAGTTTCATTATTAATACTGTGGACAAAATATCGTGGTGATGAAATCAAAGATGTTCGTCGTACTCGTGGCACATATCAGTCATCAGAGAGACGAGAAGTACTTAAAACATTTTAGTCCAAAATGGGAAGGTAAGAAATCGATTGTTACCTGAACAGAAACTACAGGATATTATTAATATGGATCAGGAATACGTTGTGAGAATGTGGACTAGATTTCTTGTGAAAATGACAGCGAACCTTTGGGCCTTGTAAGAAACAGAGAATATCTTGGCTAATTGAGCAACTGACAACTTCTGAACGGGTTCGTCTTTGCTGCATGGAGTTATCGATAAGAGTTCATATAATATCGAAGTAGGACACATTATAACCTCTCTGTTAAAATCTTAATCATAAATAAATAATAGTATCACGCAAAGAAAGGGAAATCTATTTAGTGCTGTGATAAGTTTTAGTTCTATAATGCACGTAAAATAATACAGAAGCCACTATTCGTAAGAGCGCGGCGCCAGACCGTTCAAGTCGCCGGCCGAACCGCGCCCGCTGGCCGGCAACTTCCTCCCTCAGCGCCCAGCAAGAACGTTGATAATTACAGAGTTGGTCACAGCCGCCAGATCTCGATGTATGGAACCGCCTCGGGACAACAGCTTCTTGGCTGAGTCACGTAAATAAATAGTCGTTAAGGCGATGGAATTTGACATCATCTTCTTCTTATTCTTCTCATTAGATTTTCCTGTGGCCTGTACCAGTTCAGTCTTACGTGTGAGAAAATGTCTAGATCTTCCCTGCATGGGCAATCAGACGTCCAATCCCCTGGAGCAAAGTCCTTCTTGGGAAGCTGATAGTCACTCATTTAGTCAAGAAAATGAAACCCGATAGGTAATCACTGGTCCCTAACGTCAACCAGACAACCAATCCACATCCTCACACTTTTTGTGTCCATTTTAATATTATCTTACCATGTACTCCTATGTATATAAACAGAAAATTCATCACATGTTATCCAATACGATGTTTTATACAGATTTTACGGTTTTAACTAATGATTTCATGTACTTATCTTTTCCACCTCAAAACACAGGGGGGAAAAAAACTTATACAAAATTTTATACCAAAAAAGGCTGCAACATTTCCAGGTAAAACGCCATGAGTGTTTCTTACGGAGTTGAACAAATCGTAACGTTTGCGTGAAATTCATATTCACAATCGAAATTCTTTCATATTCATTCGTATTTATTGTTTACTAGTCATCCTATCGTTTGACTCTAAGCTCCGGGCAGCTTACCAGCGTCTTTCCTTAAGGACCTAGAAGGCCACAGGTTCCACACCCCTGATATACACCATACACATTCATAACAACTTAACAAATACGCTGTTCCAGTATCAAAGATTTTATAAATTATATTATATAAATTAAATATAACATATCAAAAATATTGTATGCATGTGAAAAATTCAGTTTTCCAATGTATTCATTCAATAATACAAATTAAAATAAATTAGTTTATATCGGGATGAAATAATGAAGAATTTTTGTTTATAAAAGCAGCTTACAAATCTTTCGACAATGAAACTGCTTAAGATATTTGGAACGACAACATCGAAATTAGATTCACTAAAAAATTAAGAACATTATATTCGGGACTTGATTACTCTCATTCATTTAAAACGTTCTGTCTTCTTGTTCGCCGTGTAAGGGCGTGAACATTATAATATAAGAAACTGTTTCACCTCTTATTTGGATGAGTGTACGACCAAAGAACAACTTTATATCAAGAATGTTTTAGAACAAATATTTAAACCTAAGATTGACGAAGTCACAGAAAGATTTGGAAAACTGCATAATGATGAGTTTCATTATTAATACTGTGGACAAAATATCGTGGTGATGAAATCAAAGATGTTCGTCGTACTCGTGGCACATATCAGTCATCAGAGAGACGAGAAGTACTTAAAACATTTTAGTCCAAAATGGGAAGGTAAGAAATCGATTGTTACCTGAACAGAAACTACAGGATATTATTAATATGGATCAGGAATACGTTGTGAGAATGTGGACTAGATTTCTTGTGAAAATGACAGCGAACCTTTGGGCCTTGTAAGAAACAGAGAATATCTTGGCTAATTGAGCAACTGACAACTTCTGAACGGGTTCGTCTTTGTTGCATGGAGTTATCGATAAGAGTTCATATAATATCGAAGTAGGACACATTATAACCTCTCTGTTAAAATCCTAATCATAAATAAATAATAGACTGAGGACGAGCCTCGTATCACGCAAAGAAAGGGAAATCTATTTAGTGCTGTGATAAGTTTTAGTTCTATAATGCACGTAAAATAATACAGAAGCCACTATTCGTAAGAGCGCGGCGCCAGACCGTTCAAGTCGCCGGCCGAACCGCGCCCGCTGGCCGGCAACTTCCTCCCTCAGCGCCCAGCAAGAACGTTGATAATTACAGAGTTGGTCACAGCCGCCAGATCTCGATGTATGGAACCGCCTCGGGACAACAGCTTCTTGGCTGAGTCACGTAAATAAATAGTCGTTAAGGCGATGGAATTTGACATCATCTTCTTCTTATTCTTCTCATTAGATTTTCCTGTGGCCTGTACCAGTTCAGTCTTACGTGTGAGAAAATGTCTAGATCTTCCCTGCATGGGCAATCAGACGTCCAATCCCCTGGAGCAAAGTCCTTCTTGGGAAGCTGATAGTCACTCATTCAGTCAAGAAAATGAAACCCGATAGATAATCACTGGTCCCTAACGTCAGCCAGACAACCAATCCACATCCTCACACTTTTTGTGTCCATTTTAATATTATCTTACCATGTACTCCTATGTATATAAACAGAAAATTCATCACATGTTATCCAATACGATGTTTTATACAGATTTTACGGTTTTAACTAATGATTTCATGTACTTATCTTTTCCACCTCAAAACACAGGGGGGAAAAAAACTTATACAAAATTTTATACCAAAAAAGGCTGCAACATTTCCAGGTAAAACGCCATGAGTGTTTCTTACGGAGTTGAACAAATCGTAACGTTTGCGTGAAATTCATATTCACAATCGAAATTCTTTCATATTCATTCGTATTTATTGTTTACTAGTCATCCTATCGTTTGACTCTAAGCTCCGGGCAGCTTACCAGCGTCTTTCAAAAAACCACAGATAATTAAGATTGGAACTGGAGAAAATTGCTTAATCAGGAATATCGTAATTTGTATTCTCTGAGAAATTTTTATTTGGGTGATTAAAACATGGAAGATGGACAGAAAATCCACGAGTACCTCAGCAGAGACACGAAAATCATTAAACATCTTAATCGGATAACCCAGGTATAAATGGAGGGCACCGCTCGTGGTACCGCAGGGAAGATGGGAGGGTAAAGTTAAAATGGACCTTAAAGAAACAGGATGTGGGATGAATTCAAGTTGGTCAGAATGGTCTTGGGGGCTAGTTCCTTTGATGACGGTAATAAACCTTAGGGTTGAATAAAAGTAGCGAGATTTATGGACCAACAAAGCGAATACCAGCTTCTGAAAGTGTTGCTAATAATTATAATAACATTTTAAGATTCCTATCTTATTGAATGTTCCTTGATTTAGTCTCACAGAATTTAACCAAATCATCTCCCTGATGATGGAAGAAATAAGCACAACTGAAGCTTCTTTAAACTTCTATGAGATATCCCAGAAGGGCGTAATTTTCATAAAAACTATTATCCTATTTTTAAAAAAATGTTAATTCGTGACGAATTTACCAAATTCTGAAAGGAATAGGAAATTTGTACATCTTTATTACACAGATTTAATGATATTCCAAGAAGTTACACTGCGGGTGTATAGAGAAGTTATGCTTAATTAAATTATGCTGTGTTCATGTAATACGGATGACTACACAGACATTACATAAGCATAATATGAACTGTTCTGTTACCGGAATTTAACCGAGCCGTTGTGAGAACGTTCTCGGCAAGTGAAGGGGGTCCTTACAGGTTAACATGTCGATCGGCGTACGATTCAGTTGATAAAACAGACGGATGGTACGAATTCTTTTACGTTCGTCTAAAATAGTCTTATTTACATAAAAAGTTTGATAATTACAGTAGCAATTATGTGTTCTGTGTTCATCACAAGGAAATTTCTTTAAAAATCAGCATATTGGCTCAGAAATGAACTGTCTATATATGACCATAAATATGTACCTGCTTGTATATAATTGCCTAATGAGTGAACAGACATATGAAAACTAACACATAAACAAACACTGGGTTGTCATAAACTGGATAGCAACTGGAAGATGTGATAAAAGATGGCGAAAATGAAATTCTAATAAGAACACAAAACTTAGTGAATGTTACGCCAGAAATTTTCTCAAAATAAATGAAAACTCACCACGGTTTCTTTAATATATCATCAATATTTGATTGACACAAGTCTAATTTAATAACGTACATTATTCAACGATAATAAAGAAATTTCAGTGTGCGTCACTTATATATATTTTAAGTGCCTTGGTTTTTAACAGGAATGTTATCAAAACATTAATAAATTAAAAGCATAATAACTGTGAGCTGCAATGAATCTTTGATAACATAAAATTTATCAGAGATTTATATAATAGTTGCAACATAAAGATTTATAGATTATTTATTACATATATAATTAACTTCTCTAGAAAGATATTCCTTGAATACTGTCGTAACTATTATGACAAACTACTAGCTAAAAATTGAACAAAATATGAAAATATTTTAATATTTTCCGTCAAATCACAATTTTTAATAAGATAATAAAATATAAAATATTTAAAATATCATTTCACGTTCCGCATCGAATGATCGATTTACAAATTGGAACGTCTCTTACGACATGTTTCGGTTATATTTAACCGTCCTCAGGTATAAATTAGATTGGTAAAATTTAAAACTCGAATTACAATCATTTAAAATGTTATGCAGTTTATTGAAATGTTCTTATCAGATTACTCTTATATATTAAATCGATCATTCGATGCGGAACGTGAAATGATATTTTAAATAATTTATATTTTATTATCTTATTAAAATTATGATTTGGCGGAAAATATTAAAATATTAGGTTTACCAATCTAATTTATACCTGAGGACGGTTAAATATAACCGAAACATGTCGTAAGAGACGTTCCAATTTGTAAATCGATCATTCGATGCGGAACGTGAAATGATATTTTAAATATTTTATATTTTATTATCTTATTAAAAATTGTGATTTGACGGAAAATATTAAAATATTAACCTAATTCACAATATGACGCAAATATACTACCTTAAAAATATGAAAAATATGACCGGTCACTTGAGAAGTTTGTGTTACGCGGGAATTGTGGGTATAATTCTTTATGTTTGCTTCCGAGCTCTATAATTTTCATGACCAACAGATGGATAGAGGGCGAGGGTACAGAGGGGGGTACCTTTGTGTGAAAAGAGACCACGGCTGTCATCCTAAGTTTCTGGGAGTGCCATAAGTTTGAAATTTCCGGTATTCTTCCCCTCTCTGTATTTAAGTGCATACTCATAACAAACGTTTCCTACAGAAACCACAAAACTACAACACATCGGCTCTGTTGTCCGAATAAAGCAGAATGCAGTGCGCAGACAACTTCCTTACACGCAGCAACACAGGAATTGTCTCATTTTTCCGCTCTCCACACGAAAACAGATGACGAATATAAAGCACGAACGTGTGCGAACATGTATATCAGATGACCGTTATAATGAAGTAAACTTTATTCGTAAACAGGTATAATTTACGAAAATTTAACACTCTCAGGTAGTATCAAATTATTTTAACTGACAATATAGAGTCATATAATTTTTACAAACAAATATAAAGGAATAATGCTTATGTGTTAGCTTTACAAACCAACCCACTTCTGTAACAAAGAGAGACTGAATGCTTTTGTTTGTGAAAGCTGTTTATGAGCCAACTCCACGCTTGACCCAAGACAGAAGGAAATTTGTTAGATTTACGTTTAAAGAATTAGACACACTGGTTGAACAACAAGACGATAGGATCTTCATAATATTCTACGTGAAAAATTAATATTATTTACGATAATGAAAGAAACTATGGAAATAAATCAGAATGCAGAAACATCCCAACAATTACTCATTACTCCATACACACAGAAGAAGGCAATGGCAAATCACTTCTGGATCATCTGCCAAGAACGTATATGAACAGGTCCCAGTCCGAGAAAAGGATGGAAGGATCCTGTTCATATGGACCTGTCGTCAGACAGAACACTAAATAAATATAAAGAAACATTAGAAATCAAATGTGTTTATAAGCCGTATACAGCTTTATGAAAAAGGATACATTAATTGAAACCATTGATTTCATATTTACATGTTAAAGTAAAATTAACAACTAGGCTATAAAATCTATAAAGGATTGGAGGACATGAACGAAGAAAGAGAATGAACCAAGAAAATAAACATTTCTGAAATGTTAAAATGACCCATGGACAAACGCATTTTTGAATTATACTGTCGTAGATGGAGAGACACGTAATTTCAAGCGGCGTCGGCAGGAGAGTCCCTTTCGTAATTTCAAGGTCATTACTCTACTAATTGCTCCCCAAGGGCATACAGCGTCAATCGAAGGCATCGATGTAATTATTTTGAAAGAATTCGTAATGCGGTGGTAAATCGTAAGGGAAATGATATCTCATGTCAGGAGGGGGGCTGACACTGAAACCTCTCCCGCCAAGCTTCGTTTGTGTTTGACTGCCATGTGTGACAAGCAGTTACACTTTTTTGTTCCTTGCTGCTGTTTCGGAACATCTTATATTTCAGCGGGCAGACACTTCCCTCCAGCAAAGGAGTCTACAGTGTTCACAAATCCGATTACGGCATTCAATCGCTCATATAAATCGATCTAGAACACCTTACGATGAAGCCAGTATCATCATCTAGAATAGATCTTACTTCAAACTGACTCATTTTTCCACGATCGATCTGTTCTCATTCCCATTCCATTTTTCCTGCATTTTATTTCATCTCCTAATAACGCGGTCCAAATTTTAATCATTTTCTGTTTCGTATTCTGGAGGTCCCCGGTTTCGAATCAAGCCCAGATATCATATTTCCAGATCACAGATTTTAATGTTTTTACACCGTCCTTGAAGACAAATAATTACCTAATTCCATACGTCTTACAGTTTAAGGAATGGATAGAAATATTTTTGCAACTGTTAGAAGGTTAAAAGATGAGAGATTAATTGCATTGTTTGGTCTCCACAGAAGTGTAATACGTGTCGAGATTCAGAAGATGTTGATCAGAGTATCCGAGACAACCGAATGTTCGGCACTGATAAAACTGCATCTGAAATATTACTCATGGAATGAAGTTGAAGAAAAATGACCTTAGACCGAAAAAGTCTGTGGATTTTTGAATACAATTAATTGCAAAATTAGCGTGACTCCATAGAAACCAAGTTATATCTACTGAATATTTTCTCAAACCGCATAAGTTCAGTTTAGAATTTAATAGAATTATAATGCATAAATAGTGATTGATATATCATCGTAAAATAAAGTAATGGTCCTGTTAATAGGACAGATAATAGAACATCTACTAAGAACGTATCTTAGCTTACCATCACCAACGATAATAATGAGATATAAGCTGCTCTGGGAAGCACACGTGTTATGGCCAAAGATTGTGCATATTAAATGACAGCGATGCGTCATATTTGTTCAAGTTTCTTACACGTTCCGGCATTAACTTCTTTTACATTGCAAATACAAACCTGCTGCTACGTATTGTCAGCATTATTCTTATCACAGTGTTATTCACAACATCTTACATCGTGCTGTTCAAGGCATTTCTTTTTAGATACAAAGAAATTGTACAGTAACTACCACAGATGGCTGATTTTAAAGGACTTTAAATTAAAACGTATGCCGTGGCGTAATATACGTCATGAAATGCGCACTATCAAGAATTTACTACTGCAAATCATGACACGTGCATGGAAACATTACCGAACGAATGCCATACAATTTTTATTTAAAAGAGATTTATATGACGCGGGCAGGAAAGTGTTGGCAACTTCTACAACTTATACTCAACAGTTGCGTGCTTATATCTGGACGTACTACTGTTAGCGACTGTAATCTTGAGACTAGCGGGGTGAAGCAGGAACATAACATTCTTTGTAAGTCTCAAGATTACAGTCGCAAACAGTACGTACATTGAAGATTTCTGTCTTCTGGGTTATTGCGCTGTGTAGTCTGGTCGATGTTAACCAACGTTTCAGAGGTCATACTGCCTCCGTCATCAGGGCGCCCTGATGAAGGAGGCAGTATGACCTCTGAAACGTTGGTTAACATCGACCAGACTACACAGCGCAATAACCCAGAAGACAGAAATCTTCAATGTACGTACTGTTTGCGACTGTAATCTTGAGACTTACAAAGAATGTTATGTTCCTGCTTCACCCCGCTAGTCTCAAGATTACAGTCGCTAACAGTAGTACGTCCAGATATAAGCACGCAACTGTTGAGTATAAGTTGTAGAAGTTGCCAACACTTTCCTGCCCGCGTCATATAAATCTCTTTTAAATAAAAATTGTATGGCATTCGTTCGGTAATGTTTCCATGCACGTGTCATGATTTGCAGTAGTAAATTCTTGATAGTGCGCATTTCATGACGTATATTACGCCACGGCATACGTTTTAATTTAAAGTCCTTTAAAATCAGCCATCTGTGGTAGTTACTGTACAATTTCTTTGTATCTAAAAAGAAATGCCTTGAACAGCACGATGTAAGATGTTGTGAATAACACTGTGATAAGAATAATGCTGACAATACGTAGCAGCAGGTTTGTATTTGCAATGTAAAAGAAGTTAATGCCGGAACGTGTAAGAAACTTGAACAAATATGACGCATCGCTGTCATTTAATATGCACAATCTTTGGCCATAACACGTGTGCTTCCCAGAGCAGCTTATATCTCATTATTATCGTTGGTGATGGTAAGCTAAGATACGTTCTTAGTAGATGTTCTATTATCTGTCCTATTAACAGGACCATTACTTTATTTTACGATGATATATCAATCACTATTTATGCATTATAATTCTATTAAATTCTAAACTGAACTTATGCGGTTTGAGAAAATATTCAGTAGATATAACTTGGTTTCTATGGAGTCACGCTAATTTTGCAATTAATTGTATTCAAAAATCCACAGACTTTTTCGGTCTAAGGTCATTTTTCTTCAACTTCATTCCATGAGTAATATTTCAGATGCAGTTTTATCAGTGCCGAACATTCGGTTGTCTCGGATACTCTGATCAACATCTTCTGAATCTCGACACGTATTACACTTCTGTGGAGACCAAACAATGCAATTAATCTCTCATCTTTTAACCTTCTAACAGTTGCAAAAATATTTCTATCCATTCCTTAAACTGTAAGACGTATGGAATTAGGTAATTATTTGTCTTCAAGGACGGTGTAAAAACATTAAAATCTGTGATCTGGAAATATGATATCTGGGCTTGATTCGAAACCGGGGACCTCCAGAATACGAAACAGAAAATGATTAAAATTTGGACCGCGTTATTAGGAGATGAAATAAAATGCAGGAAAAATGGAATGGGAATGAGAACAGATCGATCGTGGAAAAATGAGTCAGTTTGAAGTAAGATCTATTCTAGATGATGATACTGGCTTCATCGTAAGGTGTTCTAGATCGATTTATATGAGCGATTGAATGCCGTAATCGGATTTGTGAACACTGTAGACTCCTTTGCTGGAGGGAAGTGTCTGCCCGCTGAAATATAAGATGTTCCGAAACAGCAGCAAGGAACAAAAAAGTGTAACTGCTTGTCACACATGGCAGTCAAACACAAACGAAGCTTGGCGGGAGAGGTTTCAGTGTCAGCCCCCCTCCTGACATGAGATATCATTTCCCTTACGATTTACCACCGCATTACGAATTCTTTCAAAATAATTACATCGATGCCTTCGATTGACGCTGTATGCCCTTGGGGAGCAATTAGTAGAGTAATGACCTTGAAATTACGAAAGGGACTCTCCTGGAGGCAGTATGACCTCTGAAACGTTGGTTAACATCGACCAGACTACACAGCGCAACAACCCAGAAGACAGAAATCTTCATACTCATCGCCCTGATGATGGAGGCAGTATGACCTCTGAAACGTTGGTTAACATCGACCAGACTACACAGCGCAACAACCCAGAAGACAGAAATCTTCATACTCACCGCTGTGAGAATCTCAAGTCTTACACAGTACGTACATTCTTATAGGATTATTACAGCGCCGCGGCGTGATAAAAAAGAGAAGTAGATAGAGAGAGAGAGACATGTTTTCCATGGAATCGTTGCACACCAAGGCATGAGGGCGACATCGCTGACGTCTGTGAGCGACTAATGTCAGTAGCATGTGTGGCATTGAAGAGATAAGAATCAAGACCTTTTTCTAAATCCTTCGGAACAAAAAAAACATAATGAACTTGTAGGAACTGGTAGCAATTTAACAAATGGTTTCTTTGGCCTCGTTGCAAGTTATCTCGTGCCGTATTTAGGCCGCGGTTCGCTAGTTACAGCACACTAGGATATATAATGTAAATGACAGGTCCTATATTCTACGTATTATCTCCACAAGGAAAATACATGACTAAGAATTGTTTCACAGTCTACCAATTGATCCGAATAACTGTGTTTGTTATCAAACTGAAAATCACTTATTTTATACAGACTCGGGCTTGATTAGTTCCTCCTGAAATTTTTTCTATATCACGCGTTTAATTATCTTGTAATATGGTCTTTGCACGATGTGTATAAAATGAACGCAGATACGACTGGACATGTCTGTTGACTGTCAGCATGTTTCAAATTGAGAACGACTGAACAAATTTTGAAAAAAATTTCGTATGGACGTTGTGTCATTAGAGACTAACTTAAAACTATAATTTTCACTTTCATACAATCAGAAATACCAACATGTCGAACGAACAAACTTATGAGGTGGGACAGACAACAGCGTCACTTGCAATATTGCCATAAAATGGTGTATGGAATTTTCTCAAAATATAGAAGTTTGGCTGTTCCCCGCCAACCAGTTTATTTTCAACAGGCATTACGAACGTTGCGTGTTAAACGTGCAGATCGCACGCACATACATACGTACACAGACGACTACATGCAATTGACTTAGCATATAATCTATATGTTTTATATTAATTCAAACGTTCAGTGCCCAAATCATTCTTTCGGAAACTCAAAATCTCGAACGAGAAAATAATTCAAAAAACCGAGTCACGATTTGTCTGCGGGAAATATTTTATATCACACGCAAGAAGTCTGGAACACAATCATGTTTGGTCCAGCTACAGAGTGATCAAAAATTTATTCAACTCATATTAAAATATTTATTAACGAGTGCAATTCAGTAAAATTTAATTGTGTTAATAAACGCTGTGACTATAAAAGAGCACATTAAGTTGACTTGCTCGAACCAGTTCATAAGTTGTATTCAAACAGTCGAAGCACATACGAGGTGCGATCGGAAAGTTTCTAGACTGCGCCTATAAAAACCCGTACACCTATCTCAGGTATTAAATTCATCCATCACCCTCGAAGTAGTTCCCCTGGGAGTGAACACAACGATCCCAGCGCCGCTGCCAAGCCTGGAAGCATCCCTGGAAATCTTTCTTTGTCAGCCTGTCAAGCACCATCTGCGATTCTGCCTGAATCTCTTCTATCGTCTCACATCTCCTTCCCTTTAGCTGAATTTTCATCTTTGGGAAGAGGAAGAAGTCACACGGAGCTTAGAAAGGAAGTTGGGGTCGGTTCTTGCAAGATCTTTGAGCTCCTGACAAACGAGAAGTCGATTCTGCTTCTGGTCCTCAGACAGGATGCGTCGCATGTGGAGTTCTTCCTTTAGAATCAGCTGACAGGTCCCAACAATGTCGCACAAGTCGTTGATGGTACGACGTCGATCTTCGTAACATTTTCGGGCGTTGTGCTCGAAGATGGTCGTCCAGAACTCTCGTCATCATCGACAGAGGTTCGGTCATTTTTAAAACGTGAATGCCACACCAAAGTTTGCGGACTCCCCAAATGCTTGCTTTAGCATTTCATAGGTTTCCGTAGCCGTTTTGGCGAGTCTTTGGCAACATTTGATGCACACGCCATTCCGAAATCGCAGGAGGGTCGGTGTAATGCACTACCAAAACGCCCGTAACTAAGAAACAAATGCTAATTCGATGATGCCGTCTGGCACACTGATTCACTATGAATGTAGGCCGCACCCCCTAGCGGCAGAAGCTCGTACTACATCCGGTTCGCCCTCTATTGACACAGTCTTGAAACTTTCCGATCGCACCTCGTAGATGTCTTTTTCACAAGAACAACGAGTGTCCGTTGTCGTAAACTACGTGACGTGTCTCTTTTACGTAATTTGCCAGAATTAAGTTACAAATACATTTATTGAATCATTCTGTACCAACCAAATCGACAATATCTCGTCTTTCCATGACACAAGAATCCCTTGCCGGGTTTTATCAAACATGAAGGAAAGAGTAAATGTTTGCATTTCCGAACACGGGGAACATTTCCTACACGAAATATAACACTGTTTCCTTGTTGTCCAATTTTAATGTAATTTATTTTTCGATAAACAGAACACGTGTAAGGAATGGGTTGCGTGAATTTAAGATCAACCTGTATATCCCCCGAAATGCGAACAACCAGAGGAACTTCTAACCCCGGAGCTGACAGCAATTAAGTCCTCCTTTCACTTTTAAAATACATCCCCTGAGCGTCTGGCATTATTTCATTGATAATTATTAGCTATCAGAACTTCGTTCACGTACCACCAAACAATACCGAATTTCCCATAATTAGCCGGTCTCCTGCTTAATGTATAAAGTATAAATCTAGTCTTTAGCGCAATACAATTTGTATTGTATTATTGAAACATTCTAAAACAGCTTAGGATTGACGTATTGAATTTATATGGGAAAGGGTCTCCTTAAACGGGGTTTTGAATTCCGAGACGGCAGGTACATGTGTGAATTCTCACGCGAGAATTCGTCAGGCTATGTAAGTTGTGGTCTAGGACTAACAAAGGATCAGTTCGTTAAATGGATAGTACGTGAAGTAGACTAATATATTATTAAATTAGAAATAAAAAAATAATGCATATGTAACGGAAATACTATGTAGCAACATTTTAAAAACAGTCTCTTTTACGTAATTAATTTGACGGAGCAAAGTTCTTGAGTGGCCAATATTTTGCTTAGCAGATTAAGAAATTCTACTTATTTTATGGTACCGGAAGGTTTAGTTTTGTATTCACAAGAGCTCGCCACTGTTTCTATCCAGAACCAGACGATCCAAGTTCAAATACCAAGATTTGTTCTCATATTGTGCAAGCATCTCACTCCTGTGTGCTACAAATCCCGCATATCTCACGAAATTAGCAGATCAAAGTTTCAATAAACTTTAACCGTACAGAAGAAATTCCCTACTAAAAATCTAGATACAGGGAAAAACGTATGCTATTTAGTACAGGACTTGGTTGGAAGAACCTATTCTAAAACAATTATACGAATAAAAAGACTTCTGGAATAATTCACATGTGGCCCTATCGCATACTTCAAGCGGCCTGATTTAGTTTTCAAATTGTACTTAAACGTGTGCTCCCAAATGTCCCAGTTATAATAAATGTATAATTAATAAAATTAATATTATGCATTTAAAATTGTTACATATTATTAATTATTTAAAAATATTAATAAATAAGAATTTTATATTCACGTCAAATAGATACTTGTGCTATGCTTTATTATATTTTATTAAATAAAGTAAAGGTTTATTTAAATTTGATTAAAATATGTGTGTATAGGAAAACATAGGAATTAAAAATATATCTTAAGATTAAGTAAAACGAAGCTGTCATTATAAGGATATTTTGTAGTTTTGAAACCACTCTGAATGTGAAATAACATTATTAAAACTCTATTAAACGGTCCTCAATGATATGTACTCAAACTGGAGATTTTAGAATAGTCAAAATTATTACTAGTTTGTCCTCCAGTCTACTCACTGGATTCAGGCTAAAATGTAAAATAAATAATCTGTCAATGATAGGAACATTTCAGGCTCTTTTCTGTGTAGGAAAATAAAGTTTCCCCTATGCTTAGGCATTATTAGTATGTATGTCGCAGATGTAAATCTTCACACATTTTTAACATCAGTCCAACCACTGGCAAATGTTTTTTCTATAAAACTACCAAAATTTAAGGTATCTACAGTCACTTACGTACTTCAAACATACCGAGAGTTTTGTTTGCGAAGAATTTACAATTAATTTTATTGTTTAACTCTGACTTCTGTGCAGTAATATATTTCTTGGGTCCCGTTGATTTCCTTATCTGTTTACCACCTTCATTTCTTTGTTTATCTGTTCGGAACCTCATTTCTTTTATTTTCGCTTCCTTGTAGCGCCATCATGAATAACTACTATCCCCTCCCTACTTCACTCTCACGCCATTACAAAATAAAATAAATAAAATCTTACGTGTGTCTTTCATTTTATCCATCATCCTTCTCTCTTTTATGTTATTCTCGTTTTCCATTTCTGTTGGAAGAAGGCGTGGACTACCTGAACAATTGTTTCCGCCCACAAACAAAACCAAAAAAAGTTCTGTAGTTCCTTCTTCCAATAACAACTGCCACCTAGACAAATATATTCGGAACTAAGCACATGTAATTGTGAGGTAACTGTGAACAATTGTAACTCATGCGTATCTGCAAAAAATTTTGACGTAAATATTATGTTACTTGAATGTACAGGAACGTAAATTGTAGTTTTCTGTGATATTCTCTGCATTTCTGTCTGCTCTTTCAAACACCTGGAGCAAATGTTATAAAGTGTATTATTTTATATACCACACGGAACTTATAAGTAGATCTGAGTCATCCTTAAAGTGTATCGATATTTTAGAATTATATGCATTCAGAACATATAACGTTAAAAATGTATTTTTACTCTAGTACGTAGAAATAAATTACAAGTACATCTGTAGAAAGGAGTTTAGTCTTTAAATATATGAAGGATGTTATTTATCAGAAGATTCTGTTATTCAATTCAATTCAATTCAATTCATTTCTTTATTATTTGTGTGCTGTATCAACAGCCTGATGGCCAATTACAGATACAGCACAGAGATGAGCTCACAAATACAATAAAAGCATAAAAAATAAAACAAGCAATATATAAAATACATTGATACGGAAAAAATAAATACACAAAAAATTACTACTAACTATATTAGGATATTTGTAAAAATAACATGAATCATTTAAGTAAATTATACTATTATAGAATGTGAAGAAGTGTGACAATTTTCGTCTCGAATATGTCCAAATCCCTGCAGATGACATTAGCAGCTGATATAATATTTATTATAATTTAAAACACTCTTCGATTCATATCCGCAACATTTTTATTAACGTCTTATATTCATTAGACTGTCCTTGATCAAATCTCCACAATAATTACCATGCGTTTCGGAGACTAAGTTGTCTTCTTCACCGTCAATTCTTATTATACTGTAATTTATTTTGTTAACTGCTGGCGTCTTATTATCAGTAAATAAAATTCATTCTTCTTTCTGAAAGTTCCTTGGCTATCCCAGCATTGAAATCTCCCCATTTCAATATTTTTTTAATCAAAAGTCGTTTGTAACGTACAGTGGTTGGTGCTCACAGAGGGAAAGTGTTTGGCGATCTCACGTTCCATTTAGAGACAAGTGTAAATTTCGAAATAGAACAATTTCTATATAAATCCATTTAACAAAATATTACACACCAGTTTGAAGCAAATCACGTTTTGTGAGATGTTAGGACATCATGGCAATAAATATGAAAATTATTGTATTTTGAGGTAAACCATTGTATAATTTAGTGAAAGAAAGCTCCGTCGAAACGTCGATAAATATCTACAGAACGCTATAACATCCCAACAGACAACAATTTGAGGTTATGTTATGTTTCATTGTTAAAGGAATTTATTAATTGTTTTCCTTTACAGCAGAGCAGAATTATTTAGCGTTCAATTTCTAATATATAATATTTTTAAACAACGTAATAGCGTGTATTGCTTGTTTCATTTTAATAATTCTCGCAGTAACATCCTAAAATTCTTCACCGCACTGAGCCAGCTCCATTCAAGTCTCATCCTTACAACATATTTTCCTATGAACCATCATAATTTATGACTCAAAAATATAAAATTGTCCGGAGAATATACAAATCTGTTATTGCAATACAGTCAATGAAGACGTCGATTTTTGTCTCCTGAGATGCGACATCATGTTCACTTACATGTGAATACCTACATTTCGGAGAATCACATTGCTTCCATCTTCAGGGCTTCAGCGTCACAGCCCATAAAACCAACATGAACATGTTCACAGACACTAGAACCTCAAATCTCGTATTCTATGAATGCATCGACTCTACCTGATATTAATATTTATTACAAATGTATCATGAAATTTATTCAAAATTATCTCGCTGAGCTTGCTGGTAAGATCACACCGTACACTCGCAAAGGAAATTTATTCAAAATTATCTCGCTGAGTTTGCTGGTAAGATCACACCGTACACTTGCAATATTTCCATCCGCCTCTAAAATCGGCTTACCCACACATTGAAATCTTACCCTCACCCAAGCATTAACTCTTCACGCTGTAGGCCTATAATAACACTGAGATTTCTAGAATACTATATTATGGAAGAGTGTTAGCTTCTAGCAGGTTGTTAACATTATATTTGGATGCGTCCGACATAATTTCTTCCCTGACAGTAATACCTGCCTTCTTCTCTCAACTAATTGCACGGAACCCACTGACCCACAGATGCGATTATTATAGTAATTCAGTTTTTCTTTATTTGTGTGCGACTAGGATTCTTATCTGGCGTCTGGATATATCTTTTTCTTATGCTGTCTAGCATCGGTAACAATAAAGGTTTTGGCCCACATAAACCACTTACACGCTCATACAATACGGAAAAAAACATGTGTAATTCTTATCGAGATATTTTTGATATGATAAAAAATATAGATGTTTTGATTTCACGCGATTGTAACATTGCTACGGAGTCAACATACTGACTATGATACATACATAGTATTCATATATAGTTTGTCTAAAAAAATGTATACACATATACACTCTGATGGCCACTTGTGAGTTAGTTGCTACTGATTTTATCTGGGCCACGAAGCTAACGGTGGTCATTTTGGACACATTTCACTAAGTACCAATTCTGATGTATGAAATGGTTTAGTTTATTTAAATGTCAGTAATTTATTCATATGTGTATACATCTTTTTGGGACTACCTGTAGGTGTGTAACCTGCGATAAAAATAACTAGATGTGATACAATTATAAATAACACTTGGGTAATTGATATTATCTTAAATATATTTAGAGAATTATTGTTATTGTTACTGTTCCAATCGGGTAAAATTACGTCCCTATAAAAACTTAGCATCTAACATATCCGTTGTTCATCATGCAGATGGAACACGAGGAAAAAGGTGCTCATCAGCGGAATGATTCGGAGAAAACCGTGCCACAGTGCTATTTGCCTCCACAAATCTTAAATTTGTTAACCAGAGCGCGAAGCCGGGCGTCCGTGAAGAGAAACCGGCTTCTAATTGCCTGAGCTATGGCACGGATTTCGAGAATTCTTATAGAAATTATTGTTTTATAATTCTTTTCTTATACATTAAACACTTAAACACACAGAACCGTAACCTTGTATGTTGTTGGTGTGGGTGTTAAACGTTACCTCTCGTCCTAAACAGAATAAAATACTTACATTTTCGGAATATAAAAAAGATTTCTGAGAATACCCTTCGGGCCTAAAGGAAAGAAGGTGAACAGGATGACGTCTTTCGTCATCCTCTTCATAATGAGAATCTTAATAATTTGAAGTCTTTAGAAAAATATAATTATGTTGACAAAATCAATGATTATAAGGCAAAGATACGTGTAATACAAATATATTATTCTTGACAAATATACTCATATTGATAGGGACTTTACATGATGACATAAATTTTCAAGATCATTACTTATGTTTACTGAGCTCCCTCTCCAACGTGAGAAACACGAAGTATATCAATAAATTTTGCACTGAAAATTGTCTCCATACGAAGGGCTCATAAGAGGCAATTTTCATCCAAATATTTTATCTGCCTGATGAGTTTGCCTCGATAGCAATTTTAGTTATTTGCTAATTATTAACAGCGCTTTCATATTGAGTGTTAATACCTATAGGAAAGTGATTCGTTATACAAAGGAACAGACGAATAAGAAAGACATTTCAGTCTGAAAAGTTCGGACCTCCAACACAAGTGGCCAGAGTGCCGTCTATTTTACAAGATATGCATATCTTTCACTGAACGATACTTTTTTCAAATTAAATAACAAAACGTTTAAAGAAAGTTTATTTGGCCTCAATGTGACGTATTTACGTTACAAATAAAACCGATTAACTTCAGTTTCTTGGGAGACTTCAACGCCTGTATAACTAAAAGACCATATTTTATATCATGAATATTTGCGCCACCTTGTAATTGTTTTTCCTAATAAATGAAGACATCATCACTATCACATAAAATTATTCAGATTCTTTCAAAGTAATCTTCTAAAAAATTTAACATTTGCCCTAAATGTTAATAAGGATGATGTGAGAAATATTTTCAAAGCCACACAATTCCTAAAGATAATGTAACATCCGTTAGAAATTAATTATTTCTGTGTGTTCATTTTTATAAGAGGATAATAGAAAAATTGTAGATTCAATATTTGATAATTTCTTCTTTGTGTCCTCCATAGTAACTACAAATCTTTATACGTCTTAATAACTTGCTGATAGAGCAGTGATTTTTTACATTATCACTAACAAATCACACACGGATCTGTCAAGGAAGCAGTTTGCATACTGCATCGTGATTAACAGGTTCTTTAATTGAACAAGCAACAAACTTTTTATTTTTTATTCCTGAATTTTTGCATAAAACACTTAATCTGCATAGAATACTGGACATGTGACACTCTGCAATATTTTATACTTACCAATTCCGGTACACTTTATGAAATCACCCTGGTATTTTATAATTAACAAGCAATGATCTTTTGAATACATCTTGCCTATTAAAAAGTAAAGTTATCTTTATAATTATCCTGTTCTACCTTGAGGGAACCTCATAATATGTACAATCAATGAAACTGCGTGTGATAACGAAGTTCTTGGCATGCAGAACTTCTCAGAAGCTTATATTTAATTATTTAGTCAAAAATCCTTGTCTCGCATGTTCTATGAGGTAAATTACTGCGTTGTCAAAAGCCGGCCACTGGACTCTATCATAAGCCAACTGAATCCAATTCAAATATTCGCAGTATCGCTTTCTCAGTTAATATTTATACCTAGATTTTGCAAGTGGTTGTATGTCTTTCAGTCAAACTTTGGGAACTAAGTTTTGTATTAGTTTTCATACTTTCCCTTGCGTGCTACATGTCTGGTTAATACATTATCGTTTTGTTCTGTTTTATAATAATATCATATTATGAACAGAAATTGAAAAACAAAATTTCTTCAGTCTCCTGCTCCTTGCTCTCTCTTATTCAAAACAATCATCTGAATTTTTTTCTCAATTATTTAATTCAATAATATTTCCTGAGAGTAAAAGATCAAATGTCATAGCCACTTGAAAGAGAGCATGATATTACAACACAGCAGATTTATAATTTTGGTTAGGACATTGGGAAAGAGATTCCGAAACAAGTTGTAATATGCATTTCCATAACTGAACCAATTCTTAATTTTACCAAGATTACCTTCTAACTCGTAACTGTACGTATGCTGCATTTAAAGCAACTGAAATTGTGAATTATTCGTAAAAAATTCCAATCTTGATTCTGAGTAGTCACAAGGAAAAAAAGTGTTGATTTTTGGTGAACTGAAGAATTATTTTAAAAATTGCATTGTATATTTATGAAAGTTAGCTAGTAATATTAACGATTAAATACTAGAGGACGCCATGTTGAGAAAGTTCAGAACTTACGTGGCCTTGCCTGCAACACAAAACACTACTGATGATAACGATGATAATTATAATAATAATAATAATAATAATAATAATAATAAGAGGGTCTTATGTAAAATAAAGATTTGGTTACACCTCCTTTGGATGCTTATTGCAACTGGTCTCTAAAATAAAGAAAGGTAATACATGAATAAATAAATAACTGAAAAAATTAAACTAAACTTGAAAATACATGATAAAACAGAACGTCGGAACACAAAAGAAGAAGAAGAAGAAACATAACCCCGGAGGGAAACAAAACACGAACAACAGGCGTGTCCTGAAAAGAGTACAAAATTCTTCTGTGCAAGGCGTTCAGTAGAAAAAATAGCTATACAATAATTCGAACAGACTCGGAAGTGCTGGCAACAATGATTGATGGACGTTGCCCGGGCAGCTGCTGTAATTATAGTGATTGTTGCCTCGCAACACAGAGCTTCTCCCCCCCCGAGGCGAGCCCTCTACAACTTCGCGCCTTTCCCCTGCAGGCAGATTTCAACTGCCCGTGAGAACACCTCATTTCATGTCCACCATCTTCAGTATATTCCGTACACACCGAGAATTTTGCTTTATGGCAAAGATAAATCAGTACCTGTAGTTAAACACGTCATGGTGGTTTAAGAAGCAACAATTCCACGCTTTCTAAACCCTGGCACTAGATAAGGTTGATTAGTCAAATTCTGTTTCGACCACATTAACACCGTGGAAAGACATTAGGAAGGAATATTGACACCTCGACTAGAATCAGGATAATCCAAATTAAAAACTAGTTACAATGGTTTAAAATTCATCGTCCAGCAAAGTCATAGAAGACATTTTTCGAACAGGTAGTCTACTATGACGATCTTAAACAAGAAAAGAAGATGACGTTCCAGGAATTAAAACGAGAAGCCGAGAATAGGGAAAACTGGAGAGCTCTTTTTGGGCAGAGCACTGGACCTGTCGTAAGACAGAACACTGAAGTCTACTATAACAAAAAATAAAATGTATTCAATTTGTTTCACTCAAACACACACCACAAAACGAAAATAAATTTTGGCAAATTAAATTATTTATTAGACACTGTAGTTCATAAATAATTGGTTCTTTATAAAATATTATTACATGTTATAGTTTTTCTAATTTTATTTAAAATGTCTTTATTTTTAGACTAGCCAAATATTGGGTCACAGGTGAAGTCCCTAACTTACGACTTAGGGTTAATAATAAGCTGATTGTTCAGAGCTACTGCACACGTCATGAGTATAGTGCAATAGCGAAATGATGATTACCACGAGAAAATCGAGAGAAATCCGCTCAAATGTCACTTTTTATACCACGAACGTAATTAAAGTAACGCGGGTCTGAACACGGATCTTCGTTGTGAGGAGTCAGCGTCTCTCCGCCTAAGGTTTGAGGCGACGTCTTCCTTTATTTGAACATAAAAACTTATAGATTTTAAAATTAATAATTTATCTTCAGAATTAGTTACAATAGAATATGTAATCATTGTGTAACTACTGCACAAGTTTAAAGTCCAGTAGTCCTGTGGCGCCGACAGATTTCTGTGGAGTTGCGTAAAACCGTAAGCTATCTCTGATCATGCCTACATCATCGTAATGGCCGTGATCATGTGACGAAATTGTTGCGTGTCCGAGCCACTTACGAAAATGCCCGGTGTTGTAATATGCCTTATGTACGTTAATTGAAGTAACGTTAACCGTGAATATCGGTTTAGCGGACAATCAACTATGCGAAATCACTCAAGTCAGGAATAACACTACAGAATATAAACAAGGTAATATAAATGCCATATTTACAAGAGAGATAAGTTCTTGAAAAAATTCTTTGATCATTTTAGGTAAAGTGTGTCTCTTTAGAAAATCAATGACAACATTAGAATCCCAGTTCCCAGTTTTTATTTCAATATGTAATTATAGATTATTACGTCCACCTTATTATCTTATATATGGATAATTTATAATATTGAATAACAACCCTTCATCCATGGCGAGTTTTTCTGTGTCTGCGAAATTCCAGATTGGAATTGTTGTTATTATTATTTATTATTATTTAGTGTTCTGTCTGACGACAGGTCCATATGAACAGGATCCTTCCATCCTTTTCTCGGACTGGGACCTGTTCATATACGTTCTTGGCAGATGATCCAGAAGTGGTTTGCCATTGCCTTCTTCTGTGTGTGAATGGGATGCCACGGAGAAACCGGGGAAGCCGCCGGAGGAAAACTCCGTGTTGCCTATACCACGGCCTTGCCCAACACAAGTTATAAATCTGAGCACCACCGGGAATCGAACCCGAGGGAATTGTTGTACTCTCCTAGAATTATTCTGGAGGGCCTGATGAAAACCATTGAAAGTCTTTGATAGTGCAGATGGGCTCCGAGCCGTGATTCGAATCAGAGGCCTCCCAGATACAAATAATTAGATGCTACCCAGTGTGTCATAGCTTAAAAACAGCTTCAATTATTTGTTGGTTTTAGTAATTTTATATTATAAGAATTACACCGCTCAGTGTGACTGCAAAGTCCAGATTTTTTTGACAGAACGTGTGCTCCATTCTATTTATAAAACTATAATAGACGTAATAATTGGAAATAAGATACAGTCGTCTATCTGGTCAAGAAATTCCAAATTTTGTAATAGATCGTGCTTACGTCGAGTACACAATTAAACACTGTCTTTTTGCAAAAAGGCGAATTCAGTTCACCAAGGTGCCATTTTTTCATGTATATATGTAAACATATATACAAGTATGTCATGTGTATGGCGTTTTTTTATTTTGTATGCTTAAGTGATTAAAAATGCATTGAAAGCGTTAAATAGTCTTATGAAGCTATAATAACGTAGCTTGCTAAGTTATTTGGAGGCGCATTTCTCACACCTCAGATGTTAATATCGTAAAAACATGGCATAATAATTACCTGCAATATTGTTTATACCGTTGAGTTACATTAAATTATTCTTGGGCTGCTAGTTTAAAATGTGGGCCCAATAGTCGATACAAAGGTAAATATTGGAATTCGATTTTTATTATAAAATCAGTGTAACTCGAGATTTAGTATGTTTAAAATCCATAAGCTGATAAATGCAACCATTCACAGAAAACTATTTTAAAATTTTGCAGATAATATAAAATGACGTTTACCAGATATGAAGTTAAATTTTGCACTGTTAGTGTACGTCATGTTTTACCTGGCAGAGAACACAACTAGATGTTTATTTGAACCCATATTCAAAACTGGTAAACGTGTGTGTATCAGCGTATAGCTTTCCACCAAGGAATTAATAATCTGCATAAAATTTTCGAGAGCAACGGATGAAATCCTGCTCTTCGAAGTATTGTTTTACACAAGTACGAGGCAAACGAAGCCAAGTTCATTTGGTTCATAACACGAATATTAAAATTTCACAATTTAAATTATATTTTTAAGACTTTTATTGTAGATTTGTCCTGATCTAAAATGTGTTTTCTCTTTATCAGTCGTCCAACATCAATTTCACTCTCAAGTTAAATTGCCATGACACAGTGACGGGACTCCGAAGTTACTTTAAACAGAATTTAAAGCTGTGCAGACGGGTAAATGCGATGTTATCCGCAATATGACATTTGTTATACTCGTAAACACATAGTTATTTCTTGAATACATTTAAAATGTAATGTAAAATTTACAAAAATGCACCCAAAGTTGATTGTTTCCGATAGAGTAATAATTTAACATCTCGCAGAATTTTATCTGCGAGGTAGATGTAGCGTTCCGGTAGAGGCCCTCCGAGGGTTCTGGTATCAGACAGTCTAAATATACTTAATTAGTGCATCCAGAAAACAACTGATGATCCCCACCACGTTATTTCCTGTGATATCACGATACTCGACTACCATAGCATCTCTTCTGTTTCTATTTTAAAATAAAATTCTAGTTTACTGTCTTGCGTCGGTGTAAAAATCCATAACTTATAGAAGGAACGTTGTCTAGACCGATCTTAAAAGCATAGTAATTGAAAATATCAGCTATTGTTTGTGTTCTTGCAGGTAACAGAGGTTTAATGCCTAGAAAGGCCACAAAATAATATTAAGATTTCAGAAATCTTCATTCTCACCGCTGTGAAAACCTCAAATCTTACATAAAATAATATTAATCCCGCAATATACTCAGTTACCTGTCTCCATCAATTATGTACGTGGTATAACAGGCTCTTCATGCATGTAAACATTTTATGTATTTTTAAGATCATATCGTGTTTACGCACTTCATTTTCGTAGGTCTACATGCAGCGGAAAGTATTAAATTTGTAATAGTTTAGCTCTAATCTTTTCTCTCTTAGTCACACTTACCCGTGCCTCATTGCCGTGTTTTATAACCACTTTATTCAGTATCAACTCTGTAAAGAGGTTTCCTTCAGTCACCGTGAAATTTTCATATATTTTACGGTAACTAAAGAATACAAGCCACGGTGGTCTAGCGGTTAGAACGCTGGCCTTGTAATCCTGGGGTCTCGGGTTCGATTCCCGGCGGTGCCCGAATTTATAACTTGTGTTGGGCAAGGCCGTGGTCTAGGCAACACGGAGTTTTCCTCCGTGGCATCCCAACAATTACTCCATTCACACACAGAAGAAGGCAATGGCAAACCACTTCTGGATCATCTGCCAAGAACGTATATGAACAGGTCCCAGTCCGAGAAAAGGATGGAAGGATCCTGTCCATATGGACCTGTCCTCAGACAGAACACTAAATAATAATAATAATAATAATAATAACTAAAGAATCTCTACCATTTGAAACTAAATAATAATAATAATAATAATACTAAAGAATCTCTACCATTTCAAAAATGTTTCCCTCAATTTTATTTTACCAAAGTTTCCTGTAAGTTACTTGAGTTTCAGCTATGCTTAAAGTCTAAATGTATTTGCGTTTTGTTTCCCTAATTTCTCTTACAATCATAAATTATTAAATTTCACAAATATTCAAATTCAAGTACTCCTAGCAGAATCTTACAATTGAAACTAGGCCTATAATTTTACGTATTATTCACCTTTAAAGACAGCTTTTGTCGTACTGAAGAATGTTGTATACAATTTTGTCATTGTTAATATAGATAAAAAACTACAACAAATGGACCATAACCTGTGAAAATCTGTGGTAATCTTACATTACTTGAAAGCGAGAGATCTCAGCAATCTATACTTCGATAATAGACTACAATAGCAACAGAATCTGAAACACTTAAAGAGAGAAAACAGAAAAAAATATAAGCTATTTAAATAAAATAATTTTAAAAATATTTGCTAATGAACCCTCAACAAATATTTACGGTATAAAATGTTACTAGCATTTGAAAAATATCTCGGTATAACCAAACACTTCTTTGTGCAATGAATTTGGAATTGTTCTCTGCCTTGAGGATGCAGAGAGGAGAAATACACAGCTAAAAGACAAAGAAATCTAATTAAAACTCTGCCCGTTTTAAACAACAATACCCTCCTATCCCTCTATCACCGTCATACCAACCCAAGTGCTCCATCAAAAGATTCTAACCAGTCATTAATTATTCACATCATGGCTGTGTTTGTGCCTTTTTTCTTAATAAATAACAGTGGAACGTACAGAGGGCTGGATAGAATATGGCTTTATAACTCTTGCATTTGCAATAAGGCCCATTATTCAACAATGTGATTGCGTACGTCAGATTAGCAAATAAATCATCCGGGGTTTACAGATGGCTGTCTGAGTGTAACATGGGCATAAGAGACTGCAAACCATGTGACCAGGTTCAAGAAAGTGCAGGAATGTACGAACCCATTGTCGTCCACGTCGAGAACATTTATTTTCGATCTGAAAACCAAAATAAGTGAAGTCCTGTTGGCAAAGACGTAATAGAGTAAGTTAGATTGATAAGTAAATTATCTCAAAGGAAATACAAAGACTATCTCGATTCTTAGGAGGTCTCGGAAAATACAAGTCATCGTAAAAACCACGAGGTTCAAGTCATCTACAAATTGTAATTCATTTTAATTGAAATTGAGTTAAAAATAACGACATAAAATAGTTATTCATGAAATGATAATGTTGCGTCATATTGTGATGATTATAATTGTTTAATTTTAACCGTCTAATCACAATAAAATATTTTATTAAATATTAAAATATAATATATATAATAAAATATATTTTAAATATTAAATGTTAATTGTAGTAATAATATTTTAATATTTTAATATTTAATAAAATATTTTATTGTGATTAGACGGTTAAAATTAAACAATTATAAACAATAAAATAGTTGCAAAAAGATATACTTTGCGAAACTTAAAATGCGTCTACTTCGTTTGAAATCCTTCAAGTAATATCGTGAAGCGAAAAACCCACAGATTTATAATTCTTCAAATCGTCATAATATTTGGAATAGTCAAAATTCCAAACATATTTCATGCATAATTTGTAGTTTGACATCGTGGTCGATTTCCGTACACAGCATCATATACATATCTCTACTGGTCGATTAGTAATCATTACACCAAAAATCAAAATATGAAACTCTCTTAGCCGCCATACTGTTTCCATTGTACAAAAAAAATGTTAGAATTTTTAAATGTTAATAGAAGAATAGGCTATTGAATGGAACCTCCATTCAATAGCCTATTCTTCTATTAACATTTCACAAGTTTAGAGCCCTGTGTATTTATTAGTCGTGGTAGAAAATTATTCGTGACCTCTAATGACATAGTTTTCAAACAGAATTTCATTTTAGCTTAGTTTGTTAGTTAGTTTGTCCAAATTCACTTTTGCCTGAATTTTATGTTTATAAGAACTCTATATTAAATATATGCTATTTTAATATGAACTACGCATTGGTGTTTTATGTATTATTTACACCCAGACTACAGTGACAAAGTAGCTTTACATTATTCATAAATATAACGTTTAATTCAATTCAATTAATTTATTTAGTAAGTAGAGTTGACTTTATTTCATTTTCAGAGTTCTTATCTGACTTAAGAGAATTGTCAATTGAATAAAAATTTACTTGGATATTATCCATCGTCTAGTAAATATAAAACGTAAAACGACGTTTCGGAGATGGGACTCTAT
>NW_019060631.1:271890-283123 GCF_000696155.1 Zootermopsis nevadensis | reverse complement strand
TTTTACGTTTTATATTTACTAGACGATGGATAATATCCAAGGAAATTTTTATTCAAATGACTCTTCAGAACCTGAAGACGGAGATAGAGTCCCATCTCCGAAACGTCGTTTTACGTTTTATATTTACTAGACGATGGATAATATCCAAGAAAATTTTTATTCAATTGACTCTTCACCATCGTCAAGAAGTTTTAGATTTGATAAGAGAATTGTATTGAAAATTTTTAAATATTTTGTGTTCCAATCTGTTTTCCTATTTAATTCATAGTGTTAAATATATATATCACGTGGTTCAACATTTATAACTTTGCCATTATGGCCTTCGAATGATTCTCAGAATAAACAGCGTTGATTTCGGTAAGGCGAAGCAGTCAACTACTAACCATCGAATTTTGAAGTAGAAACTGAACGCTTAGCTATAAAGTTCGTTTTCGCTTCGTACATATATTTTCCTGGTGATGTTTGGCTATTGAAACATAAGCCCCTTCTGCATGAGGAAGCTTCCAGGTCTGAGGCACTTAGCCATCCATCTCAGCCAGCTGTATTAATATGTATTTGGCAGCTCAACCAACTCATCTACGGGGCGGTGGCTAGATGCTATCTGCAAGTCCATGGTTCGACTTCAGATCAGGATTTACAATGTCGGCAGTTAAAGTTAATTGAAATTCTGCTGCTTTCGTCAGAATATACTTATTTATTATATACCAAACGCTTCGATTGGCTTCCAGATTGAATTCTTGTTAGTTATGCATTTTCTGTGCAATTATTAAAAACAAATCCAAAAAAGACAGCCTATCTAGTTCATTAAGCTTTTGAAGTCAAATCTCGTGTTAATATTCAAACATTCAGTCTGCACCTCAAAGAAAACACAACCTATGATCATTACAAAAATCAATTGCTTAAAACTGTTAAAGGAAATGAACGCTGTTTACGCGGAGAATTATGCACAACCCTTAAATATACTCAGTGGGCGAAATTCAGGTCTGTTTATTGATAAAACAGTTGGGACACCTGGGACGAGCTTCTAAATCGATATTAAAACACTCAGTTAGGTTAGGTTAGGTTAGGTTAGGTTAGGTTAGGTTAGGTTAGGTTAGATGAGGTTAAATTAAGTTAGGTTAGGTTAGGTTGCAGGTCACGTGCCTATGAACATATTTATATTTCGTATATTCCCCAAATAAATAAAATGGTGGGAGGATTTTATGTTTTGCAAGATATAATAATATAATTTATTTCGGAATATTTCTGAGGCATGGGCGAAGCGTTTGTGTTAACCGTGTTAGTCCGGCTAACAATTTGAAACAAAAGAAAGTAAGAAAAAAGTATTCTGTCTTAAAATCGTATCTCATTGGTGCTTCATGCATTGGATCAGATAAAATGCATCGTTAGCTAGCTACAGCCAGCCAAGCGTTGTTAACTTTCCGGCTAGCGTAAGCCTCAACTAACTGGCTAACAAAACCAGTCCTAAGTGAAAGATGATATAATGTTAAAACTGCTGTTTCCACATCACTTCCTTACAGTTTACCGTGCACTCTCATCCTATCTATCGTATAGGATAATAAAATCTGCAGTTGATATAGCGTCACATATTTCATTCAGATATACATAATTCCTAAATATCTTTCGCCCGTTCTTTTAATATATTTTACGTGTGTGTATAAGCCTGTGTAAAGTATACATAAAATATAACTTAGTATACAAAATCCTTCCAAAATAAAATAAGAATTTATGCGTTATGTAGCAAAAATATTTGAAGTTAATTAAAATTTCGTAGGATTCGAGGTTTGACAGCTGTGAGTCTGAAGATGGCTGTTTTCTGGGCTGTTGCGCCGTGTAGTCTGTTTATGTAGGCAACCTCTGAAACGTCGGTGAACTTATACCAGATTACACGGCGCAACAACCCAGAAGACTACCAATCTAATAAAAATTTCAAGAACAAAAACAGGTATCAACACATCGTAAAGGACATGAACGTATCTCGAGAAAGAATAAAGAATTTTAAAAAAAATTCATTACCTTAAAGTGAATAACAGACGAGAATATCTTTTCCACGTAGCGAGGTCAGATTTTGATGCAATATTTTGTGACACGTTAACATTCAAAGAACCCCATCTCGAGTCCTGTATCAACGATTCCAATAAATAAACCTTAAATTTTTAATCCAGTTTCTTTAACTCGTAAGCCTATAACATTTTCTTATAATTGTTTAAGAAAATGTTTGCACAATGCATGAGGCCCACAGATTATAGATGAATTTTATCGACTTCGATGAAAGAATCTTGCTGGTATTTTGTAACAAAATGTCACTTTTTCCTTTTTCAGATGATAGAAACTTCTGAAAGCCAACATTTATAGTCACAGACGTCTGTGGCGTTTAGCTTCTAAAAATATTCCCAAGTATTTGTCAACAAAGGAGAGGAACATCGGGAAATAATGAAGAAAATCTTATTCAGAAAATCTACAGTTGAAGTTGTGGTTACAATGAAACCAAGACCACCCAGGAGAAGTGTTCTTGTAAAAATCATCTCTCTTCCTTTGTCTGTCTGAAAACTTGTATGTATCCAGTCGAATGTTCTCGAGTCAACTTCCTAAATGTCATGATCTGACAGTCAATCAGCAGCACAAATTTTTTTCTCACAAACCAATGACATTTTTCACTCCGCCATATTTCGGATTACGCTTGTGAGAATGTCACTGACTTCATAAATTCCGATAAAAGTAACTTCGAGATTGCAACTTTAATTTGTTACTGTGACTCAAACATAGGTTATTTGAAGTTCGCCACGCTTTCGACAAAGTTACTTTGACGATAATATTCTTCTTGATTTTGGCTTTGTGTAGACTCGTCTTGAGTTGCCAATGTTTCTAAAATGCACCTCCACCTTAAACTCTGAAGATGAAGACAGTACGAGTCTACAAGTCGCCAAAATCCATGACATTATCACACTCACCGCCGTGAAAAACCTAAAATTTCATAAGTTATTAACTACTTTTATATCGATAAATTTGTCCCTGTTGCTTAATTAAGCGTCTCATCGTGAGACGTATGAAGCAGAGGGAGACTACAGGTTCACGAAATCTTAACATCGTCAGCTTAGTGCCCCAGCTAGACGTAGCCGCCAGAGGGCTGAACGAGCCAGAAAAGCCAGTCTGAGGCGGACTGTCCCTGTCAGGATTCGAACCTCGGTTGTCCAAGCTGTAGCCTAAGCTTTGTAATAACTCAGTTATTCCAGCATCTCAGTCGGGTTTCTAAACAGACGTAATAGCGATGGCAGGGACCATAGATATTCAAAGGCAAGACAGGTGATCAGACTCGACGGCGTAGGCAGGTATTCGTAAATGCAGAATCTGATACTGTGAATCAGAGCTTTCAGTTTGAAGTACAGCCATCAATTCCCTCTCCCACGTGAACCTAGTCTCGATTAAGCCTCCAGATAATCACAACAATATTTCGTGTTAGCTGCCTGCCCACTTGTACAATCCGAGGCAAAAGTTTCTAAATTCAAAAAAATTATCTCCGTTTCTTACTGAACTTTCTCGACTTCTACAGTCATTTCTAGAATTATTTTACGCAGAAATGTTGACTTATGCGATAACTTCCAGTGTACTGGTATCTACAAAAATTCGATAAAAATAACTTTTAATCGTTTTGAGGAAGATAAGTCAAATTTAAATTGTATCCAAGCACTAAACCTAAGGCTTTCAACAACGACAGATTTAAGCACGGAACAATACAACTTTATAGACATATTTAAAATATTAAATGATGTTCTTTATCGAAATATTTCGATAAAGAACATCATTTAATATTTTAAATATTTTAAATGTTAATTATTGTAATATTTTAATATTTAATAAGAATTTATTGTGATTAGACGGACAAGATTTAATAATATATACTTTATAGACACATTAAAATCTATACTGTCCTGGCCTCTTTAGAGCAACCTTTTTGAGACAAAATACGTAATACGTCTGAGTTTCCAAAACTTTTCTAGATGTTTGTACGCGTATAAGAAAAGATGAATAACTTTTTTGAGTTATTGCCTTTTTGTGAATGGTCCGCGTCGGATCACAATACAACAACATGAATTATTGTCTGAAGGTAAAGCAAGGTGTATGTTCTTTTTTATTCATGATTTTACATAAAACGCTGTCCTGTATTTATAACAACGTTCTTCTCCCCTCAACAATTTTGTTTTTGTGATAATCGTCGCCACCTTGTTTTTATTTACTGACCGGAAGAGCTGCCAACATTTAGGAATTAAATACGGATATTTAACCCTGTCAAGCACAACGCTTATAGGCCTACAGACTAAACTATTAACATTAGTTCCTGCCCCAAAGGAAACACAACTCGTCTTAATTACAAATATCACTTAGTTAATGCTGTTTGTATGATCGCTCAGATCATAAAACCCATTTCTGTAAAAATGCAGAGTTACTGATTGTTATAACAAGTGACATAGGTTATAGTTAACAGACAATTTTGGGCTTTAAACCATTAAAAACAGCCGATTAGTATCATAAACACTGAGTTTTCATTATGGGGCTTAATAGGCTTATGTGGCGAATATTTATTTAGCTAATTACAGATTACTTTTTTTATAAGTTATTGGAAGAAGAAAAAGGAGAAGATAGAAAGAAAGAATTTTTTTATGATATAAGCTACCCTAGAAACTTAAAATAAAAGAGACTTATTTTTAAATACACACGTAGCATATCCATAGATTTTAAACAAATAAACGAAAAAAACATTTATTTTATTAAATGTGAAAGGTTTTATAGAGTACGATAGCCTACAATAAAAAATACTGGTGTACGATTTAAGTCTCTTTACATAGGCCATAAGGGAATACAATTTTAAAGAAAGCTGTCACCTATTTAAAATTCTACTTATAATCGCGTTTTCATCTATCATATCGTTTCGTATTATTTAGGGTCTTACGTTCCATAGATGTTTCCATAGTGACCAACAAATCTCGAATCTACCACTGCCTAATATTTTAAGTTAGGCCCCCGTATGTTAAAGGCTACAACCTGTTAGTTGTATTCTACAAGTTTTGCGTAAATAAACGCTTTCGTTGACAAAGATGACTGCCTTTGACATATCTGTGTGGTTTTGTTTTACAGACGTTTCAGAGGTGATTACCGCCTCCATCATAAGGAAATTTTGGTAAATTTCTACGATGCAACTACCCAGAACAGGGCCATCTTCGTAATCTCCTCCATGAGAACCTGACATCTCACGTGTTTGATCTTGTCTGTTACAGGATTCTGAGAAGAACACGGACACTTCCGACCTGAGAGATGGAGTACCAACAGCACTGAATGAATACATAATCAGCAGCTTTATAATTTTAATCTTCACCAAGTTTTTAGAACGATTATCGAAGTAAGGACGACAAGACAAAACAAAATTCGTACAAAAGTTTGGTTCAGAAACGTCAAAAGAAGATAGTATTTGGGAAATATGTACTGTTTCCAGGTGCGAAGACAATATTAATGTAGAAGGGTTTAAAATAAACTCAGTTGGCTCAGAAGCTGATAAAAAGTTTGGATCTGTTTAATCCACATAAAAATATAGAGGGACGAAATTGTTATAGCAGATTTCGCGTTATCAAAGGTGAATTGACAGGTGTCTATCTGGCCTAAACGAAAATTTTAAATAAAATAATTTAGAGAATCTGTTGCAAATGTTAGAACGTCTAAAATAAAAGCAAGCCAAAAATTACATTATTTAATACATTAAAATAAATAAATTGTTGCTAAAATAGAACGTTATTACTATATGTTGGAATTATTTTGTAAAAATTGTTGGTTATGTACTGTATTACATTTTATATAAAATCTTTTCTACTTTTATTAAATCTTTAAAAACTTCAGTAGTGTAACCGATGTCTGTAAATAGACTTACGTCTATATAATATTTACGTATTTTTATTTTTATTTTTGTGGATTATCCGGAGTTTCGATTAACTTGAAAAATATATTTCAAAATGAACCCGGATGATAGAAAGTCTACTGTACACTTTTTGGTAGAAATACTACGTCTGAGCTCTTAAGATAGGCATGGCAGATGGTGCTTGACAGGCTGACAAAGAAAGATTTCCAGGGATGCTCCCAGGCTTGGCAGCGGCGCTGGGATCGTTGTGTTCACTCCCAGGGGAACTACTTCGAGGGTGATGGATGAATTTAATACCTGAGATAAGTGTACGGGTTTTTATACGCGCAGTCTTGAAACCTTCCGATCGCACCTCGTAGGCAATAACACGTGAAAATTGAGTTAGTGTATTTGAAGTAAGAAAAGATTATGGGAATGCCAGTCAAACAGACGTAGGCTACAAAATTTTCCACCAAATATTCCGAAGTAGGGCACTACATTCTCGTCTTTGCAAAAAACATACGTGTCCTGTTGTTTTCTACAGAACCGTCACCGAAATGTGGGTCTGACTTCAAAGTGGTTTTATGTTGAAGTCCGAACACCCTCGGGCTCCCTTGGTTACGTTTTGGTACACAATCAGTAAAAACGGCGGCCGCATTTCGCTTCGAGTCAGTTGGACAGGTCTAGCATTACCGCCTAGGAAATGTTCATGTCAGAATTTCCTTCAACGTTTGAATCTCTTACCTCGAGGCTGTTCGTTTTGACAAAGGCCAGGTACAAGACGTTCTGACATCACGTGGACCTACAGAACACACGGAATAAGGGCCCAAGGACGGAACGTCGCTGTCTAGTGGTTGTGGCTACTTCGTATTCCAGAGGTCCTGGTTTTGAATCTTGGCCTGGAACTCTCCTATACTTACCAACTTCTCTATTTATCTTCATCCATTCGAGTTAAGTTCTAGGAGAGATAATTTGACCTATTTCACATTAATGTATGGGTTACCAAGTGTTTAGTACATTTCAGTTGAATTATATGACAGAACATAGATCACTGGTCATCTGCGTATTCATTAAAACCCAGTTTAAAATAAGAGCAAGGCAACATTATACGCTTAGGTCTAAAATAGTTGATAATATTGTAGGAAAGATATCGAAAATGAAATACGGTCATAATGTGTAATACCACAAAATTTGGTGGAAATGTGTGACAAGACTTATTTTGTGCATTCGGCGAGTGAAAGAGGGTGATCCATTTGTAGACAGTTACATGTTTTGTGTGAAGTTTGCAAATAAAATAACCGGGAGCGATATTCATTATTATTTTTATTTTTATTTAAAGTGTTCTGTCTGACGACAGGTCCATCCTTTTCTCGGACTGGGACCTGTTCATATACGTTCTTGGAAGATGATCCAGAAGTGGTTTGCCATTGCCTTCTTCTGTGTGTGAATGGAGTAATTGTTGGGACGGCACGGAGGAAAACTCCGTGTTGCCTAGACCACGGCCTTGCCCAACACAAGTTATAAATTCGGGCACCGCCGGGAATCGAACCCGAGACCCCAGGATTACAAGGCCAACCAGCGGTCTAACCGCTAGACCACCTCATCTTATTATTATTTAGTGTTCTGTCTGACGACAGGTCCATATGAACAGGATCCTTCCATCCTTTTCTCGGACTGGGACCTGTTCATATACGTGCTTGGCAGATGATCCAGAAGTGGTTACCATTGCCTTCTTCTGTGTGTGAATAGAGTAATTGTTGGGATGCCACGGAGAAACCGGGGAAACTCCGTGTTGCCTAGACCACGGCCTTGCCCAACACAAGTTATAAATTCGAACCCGAGACCCCAGGATTACAAGGCCAGCGTCCTAACCATATTGTGAATATGATCGCAAATATGACCTAAAAAGTAAAGCTGTCCCTCATTACGTCATGTACGCGCTTAATTCTTAACCTCGACACTAGATGGGGTGAGTGGTCAGTGTCCCAGTACCCATTGGATAGGAGACTTGAGCCGGTCTAGACGCAGAGGCTCCTCTGTCCTTGCCGGGGATAAGACCACGGTCGTCCAGTCCATAGTCAGTCACTATATTTATCGAGTTCCCCGTCTCATGAAAATATGATTTAGCTGCATGATATAAATAGCAAGGCAGCTGTATCGAAAACCATAAATTATTCAAGGAACATAACCCAACTTTTAATAAGTTTTAGTGATGGCTTGTCCGAGGGCTTCTTGTGTGTTGTCAGCACTGGCTTTCGGGCAGGTGTACAACTAAATACTCAAATTCTTCGTTATTTCTGTGTGTCAGCATATAAAACCTCGAAAACTGCAGAAAAGATTTTAATGAAATTTGCTATTTGAGAATTGTACTTAATTTTTGCAAAGATTTATGCCAAGTAGCTGACACATTACACAAAGATCTGCTTACATTTCTGTGCTGACTCGATGAAGAATGGTGATTAGACCTCTGAAACGTCGGTTAACATCTACCAGACTACACAGCGCAACAACCCAGAAGACAGAAATCTTCAGACTCATCGCCCTGATGACGGAGGCAGTATGACCTCTGAAACGTCGGTTAACATCTACCAGACTACACAGAACCCAGAAGACGGAATTCTTCATACTCACCGCCGTGAAAACCTCAGACCTTACACCTAAAATTTGATTCGGTACGTTCGCCTTGAAAACCGGTATTTGCTTTTATTGAAACATTACAGTCGCTAATCTGCTAAATCTATTGGATACGGTATTTAACGAAATCTGCAACCAAGGATACCCCAGTCGGCCCCTTTGTTAACCCAACCTCCCATACTGATCCCTACCCTTAAATTAACATCGGAATACAATACCTACTCGTTCCTCCCCGTGACCTCGGTGTTGACCAATAAGAGCACTCGTACTCTTCAAGGCCACGCCCACTGAATGTAATCATAACGCCTGATCTGGTGGAGGGGAGAGGTGTGATCTCGTAACACGTGGACAGTTAGCAGTTCAATGAAAGAGTCTAATAATTACAAAGAAGGTCGTAATTGTTTTCATGCTTCGACAGACATCTTCCTAGGATTCATTCACACCCCTCAGTGCGCTTTAATGACGGGTTTGGAACTCTATAGCGACAAATGTTTAATTAAAATTAACGAGGTTCAAAAAGTGGATATCCTACACTAAATATGATTGTCGGAGGGCATGAGACCGACGTTTCAGAGGCGCTTCGTCGCATCTCTGAGACGCCGGTCAACAAGACAACATGGCGAAACATCCCACAGGACTCGCAGAGCCTTGTGGACTTTTTCCGTCGTGTTTGTTTAAAAGCAAAGTAAATAATTTCCCTCTCGCCTGAAGACGGAAACAGAGTCAGTTGCCGAAACGATGTGACTTACTTGGGAAAAGTCCACATAGCAAATACTTTTTCGTGTAAGAACCCTTTAGAACTGAAATACTTGCAGAGCCAATCACTTAGAACCCATTTTGTGTTGTATTTTTTTCCGGCGGGGCCCGAATTTTTAACTTGTGTTGGGCAAGGCCGTGGCCTAGGCAACACGGAGTTTTCCTCATTGGCATCCCAACAATTACTCCATTCACACACAGAAGAAGGCAATGGCAAGCCACTTCTGGATCATCTGCCAAGAACGTATATGAACAGGTCCCAGTCCGAGAAGAGAAAAGGATGGAAGGATCCTGTTCATATGGACCTGTCGTCAGACAGAACACTAAATAAAATAATAATATTTAGTTAATAATTCACATCATTGAAAACAGTTTCCAACGGAAATGTAGATACTAATAAGATGTTTATTTTAACAAATCGTATCTGAGCAGACGATTTTAATTTAAGCTGAATTTTAAGGTACCACAGATGACACAGTGAGCTGGTACGAACCCGTATGAAATGTTTCATTTTGGAATCGTGAATAGGTTTAAAATGTTTCGAACCAATATGATCATCGTCAGGTTCACTTTCCTATCTCCTCCTCGATGTCCACAAGTAATGATAAAAGATGGTTTCAATGTAGTTCATTCAAATAGTTAATATTAAAATTATTATCAAACACGTTTTTCAACTGGTTTAGCACAGCCTGGTGAGTTCCGGTATACTGTTTACGAGTCGTAGACAATAATTCTTTTTTTGTAATTGTCAGGGGTCTGATAAGCTAAGTAGATTTCCAAATTTGAAAAGCAAATTAGAAACGATCTGTCCACTGACTCAATTTTCTGAAAACTTAGAACACCGTGAAATTAATTGTAAATATTTTAGAAGATTAATACAAATTGTGGTGATGTGTAGCACAAATTGTAAGTGTTTCCCTTTGTGTGTCAAAATGTCAGTGAGCGGTGTATTGAGACATTAATTCTGAGTGAAGTTTGGTTTCTCTGCGAGATGGCGTGACAAGCGGTTGGGGCAGGGATGCAACACGCACAGCACGTCAATGATGACATAGGAAGCTAATTTAGAACATATTTAAAGTCATTAATGTTTGAAGAAAGGCTGGCTTCAGGTGAAAGCTTCGAGGAACGCTCTTTGTTTCTGTTTCCCAATCTAAAGAGAATTAGGCGTAAGTTATATTTAACCTAGACTAACAGGATACAACAGCGGCTAGAATTATTTGGCTTCACGTCCAAACCCGCGCCTACCCAATGTCCTATGCAGTGGGTCCTGGAAAGATTTTCTTCGGGACTAAAACGGCCGGGGCTTAAAGCTAACCACTCACCTCCACCCAATGACGAGATTACGAATACGTGGAGTTCTACACCCACGTTACATACTAGGCTCTGTATTTAAGCTACAATACGCAGATGTCAATTTCGAGTTCAGTGTCTAGGTCTAAAGTCTATTTGCAAGTACACTGAGAATACAATATTATCAGAAAACGCAATTATGTGCCAAAGTTTTGTAGTTTGATTACAACAAGAGCAGAGAAGTGAGACTTTGTTTGGGTTTTATTTACTGGTTAACTTTTGAATATCAGGCTGTTTGTTATTTCTTTAGTTAACCGCCAGGCCAAAATTAGGGGCTCCATTCGATATAACGTTTTGAGTAAGATGGACACTGACATTCATAATTTGTTTTGTGGTGGTGAAATTATTTTACGAAAGACAGAGGCTGGTTGTGTGGCTCAGTTAGCCTGATGGAGGCAGCAAGGACCTCTGAAACGTCGGTAAACTTCTACCAGACTACACAGCGCAACAACCCAGAAGACAGAAATCTTCATCGCCCTGATGACGGAGGCAGTATGACCTCTGAAACGTCGATAAACTGCTACCAGACTACACGGCGCAACAACCCAGAAGACAGAAATCTTCATACTCATCGCCCTGATGATGGAGGCAGTATGACCTCTGAAACGT
>NW_019060631.1:213041-230481 GCF_000696155.1 Zootermopsis nevadensis | reverse complement strand
TACTGGTTGGGAAACCTGAAGGGAAGAGACCGCTGGGGAGACCTAGACGTAGATGGGAGGATAATGTCAGGCGGGATCTATGGGAGATAGGAGTTGAAGGAGACTGGATTTTGTTGGCCCAGGACAGGGTCTGGTGGAGGGCTTTGGTTAATTCGGTGATGAACCTTCGGGTTCTGCAAGCCATCTTGTTAGTTAGTTAGTCATGTTATTCTAAACCAGAGCGAAACAGAACTTTTACGTTTATTCAAGGTACTCTGACTTCCCGACCAGTTATGTACGCGGTCTCTATTCTAGGGGTACAAATGGAATTTTACTAACCCGGAAGTAAAGCATGTTTGGATTTTCACATCAACTACCCCATAAGTCCTCACAGCGTGGTTCCTAATTAAGAATAAGGGAAAAACTGAATTTTTCAGCCACCAACAAAAAGACCTCGTAGCAAAGTTTTCTTTAATTAGGAGTTAGTAGTTTCGCTGTTCTAAGAATACTTTGCTGGAGTTATTTGAACCGTGACGTAGTAACGCTGTGAGAACATCGTCTTCAGTTAGCACACATTGCACAGTGGCGGATATTAATATTAATTTAACGACGCTTTGGCAACTATATAATTTAAAGGCGTACAGTTTCTGGTGGGAGAATGACTGGGAATTACGAAATGAAAAGAATGCAGAATTAGCTTAAATATTTATGATATTATCTAAGATGTTGTTGTTACTGGTCTAATTTCCTATCTAAGTAACAAAAGTAAGAAGTAACGAATGGATACCGTTACTGGTCTAATTTCCTATCTAAGTAGCAAAATTAAGAAGTAACAAACGGATACTGAACACGGATTTATTGAACCTGCAGGAATTCTAAATGAACTGTAATTAAATTAACTTCAGTTCTCGCAGCGATCGGTTTGTAGGCAGGTTCATAATCTGTTATGTGTCTATTTCACCGCCACGTGAAGTCAAAAATAATTTCCCTTGCCATATCGCACTGGTCTACCAAATTCATCTTTGTGTTCACTTACTGCTTAAAAATCTGTTATTATAATCGCTTATTAAATCTATAATAATGTCGTGGAAGGGCTATAGACGATGATAAGGAGAAAATTATTTCATATACTAATATTCATAATCTATTCTTTTAATAAAAACTTACACTGCGTAGTGATTAATTATTTCTTGCGTGTATTTTGTTAAATATTAATGATATTCAAAAGCATTTAAAATGAAAATTGTAGAGCTCAATGATTGCATCGTAGAGACTTACAATCATTCTGTGTAAGGAGATTTTTATACAGTTGAAAAACTTTGTTGTAGACGTAATGCAAATTAAGGGGTTAAATCTTACCATTACAAGCAAATGATTAAATTATCTGGTATACTTTAATCGTAGGCTGCACGTCTCACCATAGAAATTTATTAAAATCTGGTGAGCATTAGCGGCGGATAGATACACGGACGATTGGCTGCACAATATTTTATAATTATGGGCTTTTTACTTGTCTTTTCTACTAAGTCCATTGCAAGAACGCATTTAGGGCCTCGTCGTAACTGTCCTCCCGTTCGTCTGTCTGGTCGATTCAACTAGAGACCCACTGGACGGATTTGGATAAAATTTGGTGGGGATATTGTGCTATTCTGCACGACCTCAAAATCGTATTTTGAATATCCTACGAACGATGATAACAAAATGACAGATGAGAAAAGTCATAAGGTAGACATTGAGGTGCTGTGATCTGATGGCCAAAGTGGGAAATGTCGAAGAACATGGATTCGTTACCTCTAAACGCACGCTGCAAAGAACTCATGAGGATCTTGTGTGTAGTCTGATAACGGAAAGCACTTTCCGAGATTTTTTGTGCAAGAGCTCATGGACGGCGTACAAATGCCAACCAGAAATGCCTTATCTTTTGGACTCGAGTGTAAAGTATTTTCGGTAATGGAATTAACTGAATTATTAAGATAGATTTATACTTATTGTTATTCTGCTATCTACTTCTGAAGAACAATTCTGCTACACCAAGTTATTGTTATTTGAAGACATTTTACCACAAAACATGAATTAAATAGTTATAAATTTATCAGCGTATGAAGATAACTGTAGGCAGGAAAGAAATATAAGTTGACGTAGGATTCGACAAAGTAAGAATAATCTTTTAAGTGGAATAAAATGTAGATCAGAGAAAATTTCATTATGTAAGACGAACACCAGAAATGAGTTTAAAAGGAGACTGAAAGAATAGATTGAAAGTGGATGAAAAACAAATATAAATTAAGGCTGAGTTAAAAAGTGAACTTGAAATTAAGTATTCTAGGGGTTAAATTGCTAGAAATAAATTCGAAATGTGCCACACTAAAAATTGGATGTTTTCGCGTTGATATTGGTGTTTTGGTATGCAGTGCCATGTCTACTTGCACGAACATACTGCCTCGACCTTCAGGTCTGGAAACAGGAGGCAGAATGTTATTTCGAAACGTCGGTATTTATCTCCGAAGTTACAACCCACAAAACTTTTGTCGTCAAACCTCTTAGATTCGATGTGTATATGTGCTCTGGCTGTGAATTCTAAGAACGAGCGATGAAGACATGAAAAGAAATTAATAAAATAGTCGGAGAGAAAATAACAGGAGAAGAAGGAGTATCAGAGAAGGCAAAATGTAACCCACGAAGCTGACGTCCGCAAGGGATGTTGACCCTGGAGTCAAGCAATCTATGCGAGACTCCTTTTAAGTTTTATAAAATAAGTCAAAGACTGTGACCTGTAAGTTCAATATTATTGGCGCTAAACCGTATATTTTTAAAGTGTGTAATCTTAACTGTGTTCTAGGATTACAAAGAATTTCTTAAATATCATGGTTTAAAATGATATTCACCGGAGAGTATCGTCACCAAGAGTCTGCAAATAACTGTTGGTACATTGTTTCAAAATATTCTGCAAAATGTCAACTTGTTTCTTACATTTCGTAGTGCTGGTCCCAATACTGTACCAGCCCATGAAGTTGCTAATTCCAGGTTTAACGAAACTTTTCATGGAAGACACAGAAAAGAGAAGAAAGTAGCATTGAATATAGAGAGGTGAAGGTTCTCGGACAGTGTCCTCACGTCCTAGTGGAAAAGTTAAGTCCACTCTCAATAATAATGTCACTAATATATGGAAAAGTTAAGTCCACTCTCAATAATGATATCACTAATATGTAAATATTCAGTCCCAACCTCAAAGAAAACGTATCGCGTAAAATGTACAAAGGACCAACCGGTATACGTTTTTAAGGAAATAATTACTGTTTATTCTGAGAATGATACAGAACCCATGGATGTAATATGTGTGTGTGTGGGGGGGGGAGAGTAAAATTTCTGGGTATTTAAATGTGGTAAATATTAGTATAATTAATCATCTCTTTAGAAGAAATGCTTATTCTGTGCCAAATTATAAATTCATATTATGTTCTGAATTTACGTGTTAATAACTCGGAAACCGCCACTGACACACCCAACCTGACTGTGTACTTCCGGTCCGTGCAGCGACTGACATCGCACTTCCGCTGACAGCCGGTACATGGAACAATTCCTGTGTGAGCTGGCCGTATTAATCATATTCAAAACAAAGTCTTGTTTACATTGTCCAAACTTGTCTTGGGATTAGCTGATTCTTGTTTGTCGAGGAGAATTTCACACGTACTTGTGCGCGGTTCACAACAGCGCATAAATAAGCACTGAGAGCATCTGATAACAATAATACTGATTAAATATTTGTAATTGTTTTCGGAACTATTACTTCATGAAATTCCGTCGAACACATAAACCCTTTATCTGTTAGATAAAATGAGAAATATACAGCGTTTCCCGAAAGGTTTCTGCTGTTCCTTGAGTAAATTTGATGTATGCTGAGACGTACACCGAGTAATAAGGGGGATATTTTGAAGAGCTGCTGTGATTTAATAAATGTGTAAAAAAGAATTTTCTTTTAAAGATCTCTTGTCCTTATAACTTCAACTGTTAAACTTCGAACTGAGGTATATTTTAATATTTTGGCATTGAAACGAATCTTACAGAAATCTTAGTCGAGTTGTTGACTGCGTTCATGAGACTCAGAATACGGCTCTTAAACATGACAGTGAGTCTTGTGGTTTATTAAAATACCGGCAATTTCTGACTGGTTTAGCGACTGCCATTTTCTCAATAAGGCCAATTCACTTTTACATCGAGACAATTTGTTATCTGTTGTTTTCCCGCTTACGAAAACGCTATCAAGTTTTTCATATAAATGATTTATATGCATTTTTCCATATGTGTACTACATATCTTACTCATCTCAAAATTCCAGGAATTATATTAGCAAGTCAGACGAGGGGTATTTTAAGAAGCCCCTGATTATGCAAGTTACATTTATTTTTCCCTGTGTTCCATGCCCAGACATCCTCCCAGTAATTTACATACGTATGCGCAAAGTTGAGACACATTTATTTCCACTTCGTCAAAGCAACGCCATCCAGCATTCATCTCGGGACGGACAATTGCCTCTTGGTGGGGTCGGAAGCAGTCAGGTTGGGGTAACAGCACGAGGCTGAGTAAATGAATGATAATTGTGGCCACGCGTTTCGAATGAACACGTGCCTACCCCCTGTTGACATGCATCCAGCCTCCCGCCATCACAGACGGCCTAAAAATTATGACATGTGGCTTAGAATTAGTATACAGCAAGCTTTATAGGGTCTGAATGTTCCAGATCTTCTGTTGACACGTGTCGTGGGTTAAATATTACGGACGAAAATATTGTCAGTTATATCTGAACACTTTAGAACGCACGGGGAAATGAGGAATGCACGCAAGATTTTTTATAGTAAATCTTCAGTGAAATGAAAATTTAGGAGACGTAGGCTTATGTAACATAATCAGAAAGAATTCTGAAGCTGGGTTTTAAGACGACTTTGATGGATTTTAGACTTTTCGAAAGAAGGATGTTTTTTTTTTCCGTCTGAGAAGCAATAAATCCAACGAAGGTCGAGTTTCACTGAGTGAAAGATAGGCCAATTTTTCAACAATTATTATATTGCTTTGTTATTGTTCTTAAATACTACATAACAGTAACCCATGCAAAATACGATGATTGAGAATGCGGGGTTATATATCCAGTTTACCTACTGGACACTTAGCTGTCATGGAAGACTCGGGTATATAATGAAGGCCTAAACCTGTAGGGTGGACTGAGATGGGACACTACCGTTTCCAATAGTAATCTTCGGTGTAAGAGTTGCTGAAACTCTAGGTTCTGTTACCCAAAGTGTCACTCGCTTGTTTAGTTAGTTAGTTAGTTAGTTAGTTAGTTAGTTAGTCAGTCGGTGTGTTAGGTGAATATGCAGACCTCTACAACTTAAATCACACATGAACCACTACACGCAAAATCTTAACATATGGTGAGTAAATTATTCGTTGTAGTGAAGAATTTTTACCCATATAAGAAAAATATTCTGTCCGTTATTTGAATATGCGACGTTACACATTAAATTACATGGAAAGCAAGCATTCTGTAGTAATTGTTCCGCTACAAGATTTACATCTGCAATACTTATAAACTGAAATATGTCTATGAAAAATCAAATCTTGCTTATTCATAAGATAAAACTTATTTGAAATAATATTTACATATTACTATGTTGTCAAAGAGTTCTGCCAGCTAAACAAACAGCTTACCGCCTTTATATTCGTCATTCAATAATTATTTAATAATTTTGCCTTATCTTTTTATCTAAAGTATTTCTATACATTTTCTTTCAATAAATATAACTGTTAATTACACTTACAGAACGTGATCTTTAATGTAAAAAAATATTCATTTTATTAATTACAATAAGTTTTAAGATTATAACAAGTATTCTAAGACCTTGATAAAATTATTTGTAGGTTAAAATAAACTTAAGCATACGCTGCAAGTATTTGATCATACGAGGTGCTACCAAAAAGTTCAAAATTCCCCAAACTTTTGAGTAGCACCTGGTATTCAGTAATAACTTTCTGTTGTTCCACCTTAGTTCTCTGCTAACGCGTTCACGAGGCAATCACAGGGAAACAATCCGAAGAATGAAAAACCATAAAGTTTAATATGATTTATAAAAATATATTTTAACTTCCATACGCTGACTATGTAATACTTTACGTTTGACCTTTGAAGCTGTAATAACGCAAGAAATAGAATTAATATCTGAAATACATGTATACACACAAGATTTTAATACAGGAGGTCACAAAGCTTCAGTATGTCAAACACAATTCGTGGAACGTTTCTCCTTTAAAAGTATTCTCCATTTTCTCAATTCTCTTATTTTGTTCAATCTTTGTCTCTTCTCTCGGTCTTTACTCCCAAGTAAATCTTTTATTCTCCTGCACTCAAATGCTATGCACCATTAGCCTTAAATACCCAGCAAGTTCCCACCCGCCACAACTCTGTTATTTTAACAAAAAGTACTTCTTGATTAAACTTACTTAACAGAGAGACAGAGAGAAAGTTTACGTAGGCTGGCACTTCCTTCAATAGAAAGAAAATGTTTCTCTCAAACTTAGTTTTATTCTCTCTCAAGTAGGTTTACGTCAAAATAACTTAAAATATAAAGTGTATTAAGTTACACGTAAAACAAAACCCGAACCGGTTAGCGTACCCGGCAGTACTCTGAAGTTGTCTCCCACTCCCCCCGTCTTCTCATATCCGCGGTTTTATTGCAATGGTATAAACATCACCATTATCCAATCCTCAATTAAATTTTAAAGCCTGTTAAATACGAGGCGCGTCCCAAAAGTAAGTTTCCCACTCGTCCCACAGCTAGCAAACCTTATATTGCGCGAACGGACAGCGAGTCTCCTGCAGGAGTTCAGCTGGGAGGTGTTTGATCATTCACCCTACAGCCCGGACCTCGCTCCCAGTCATTTCCATCTTTTCCTACACCTCAAGAAATTCCTGTCCGGTCAGTGTCAGCGTTTTGAGAATGACAGAGAGGCGGAGATGGTTGTCACACAGTGGTTCCAATCCCAGGCGGCAGACTTCTACGACACAGGTATTCAAAAGTTGGTCCCACGGTATGACAAATGTCTCAATTCCGGTGGCGAATATGTTGAAAAATAGCTGGACACTTGCTGTATCTGTTGCAATAAATATTTCCATGAAATTGTGTTTTGTTTCTGTAAACGGCCCCAGGGAAACTTACTTTGTAGACCAGCCTCGTATATCAAAACAATCTCCAGGCTTATAAAGAAATTCAATGCAAATGATAAGAAAATCGAAAACTCTGGATGAAGCATATAATTGAATGCATGGCACAGCTGATACGAGGTGCGATCGGAAAGTTTCAAGACTGCAAGGAAGTTGGGGTCGGTTCTTGCAAGATCTTGACAGGCTGACAAAGAAAGATTTCCAGGGATGCTTCCAGGCTTGGCAGCGGCGCTGGGATCGTTATATTCACTCCCAGGGGAACTACTTCGAGGGTGATGGATGAATTTAATACCTGAGATAAGTGTACGGGTTTTTATACGCGCAGTCTTGAAACTTTCCGATCGCACCTCGTATAAAGAAATGCAATGCAAATGATAAGAAAATCGAAAACTCTGGATGAAACATATAATTGAATGCATGGCACAGCTAATATATAGGAATTACTTATTTAACAACGCTGTATTGAAATAGCCTGTGCCTGAAAGTATGTAGCAACAAGTACAAATTCAATTATGATGGATATTGTCCACTGTCTGACGTATGCCTAATACACTTCAAGTTTCATGTGATTCGTTGTGATTACACTAACAATACGTAGTCATACCATAAAGTGGTCTGTATTATAGCCCTGTATGTATTAAGTGGTTGAAACGATGAACCCCTGTTACAGGAGGAGAGTGAATGGACATGGAATATGTTCACAACTCAATTTAAACTAATTACGATAATAAACTTCCTACAGTAAGGTGAGTACATTAGATTGCAATGTTCATTGTACGGCTGGAATACGATAGGTAAATGAGGATGACATAGAGGCTGTATTATGTTGATTACATACACAGAAATTACTGCTAAAGCTGTACACAGGGGTTGGTTGTAAATGGAGAAACATTGTAATAAAAGAATAGGCCTCTAAAATGTAGGGGCAGGCATTAAAATGAAACAAGGACATCAGTGGTTGCAAGCACCTGTGAGGGGTTGGGGATGAACATGGCAGGGGGCGACTTGATTGTTCATTGAAATCGGAGGTTAGGGGTGTAAGGTATACATCGGACAGAAGTGACATATGTCTCATTACGATTAACATGTATCCTACACGGATTACGATTGTAATAAGCCTTATGATTTAATGCAATTTATGATAACTACATTTTTAAAAAAGTAAAATTACACCTTGTTTTAATTTGTGTTAAAAATATACATAAAACTGAGTACTGTAGCCACGACAGCTCTGATTTCTAAAAATATTCACGAAAACTATCTTTGCAGTTTTATTAATATTTGGGAAAATATTAGAATTGTTATTAAATCAGACAATTATGCGAAGACCTTCATGAATTTTTGAGCACGAAAGTGACTGGGTGAGGAGGATTCCCCGCGTGAGAATCCTTCGTGATTACGTCACCACCAATCCAGAGAGGATCCAGACATCCCCCCCACGCAACTGTCTGTAACTCAGAAAGCTCTGATGTCACTGGCATTTTTCACAAATATTTATAAAATTCTGACAAAACCCATGAGGATTTTTAGGCACGTTCAAGTTTCATTATTCGTTCTGTGACAGTATGTGATAATAATAAATTCTTCTGAGTTCTACACCTTCCGTTCAAGTGGTTAATTGTTATCTGTATGAAAATATCCAGTAGCTATAAGCAGGCAGAACACGCGTAGACTCTCTAGTAGACGTTTCTTCAAATTACTGGCATATACCGACGACGTTTCGGAGATACAGACAGCAAGTTTGTCTGAAACCTTTCGCACTACGGACGAGTATACACGGCGCCAAAACCCAGAAGAGACTCATCTGAATAACACGTGTCGGAGAATCTACAGAAATATTGTAATTAAACTCCAGGATTATGGGAACATAAACGACTCGATTATTTTAACCATTATTCCGCCATGTTTAAATTTCTCGGAAGTCAATGGACCGGAATCATACCATAACGGCTGTTCCCTCCAGCGGAAACCCATCTCAAACTACATAGGGATACTCCTTGCAGATAAATTTTAGGCGATTCTCCGCTTACGCGTGGATTCCCTGCTAAAATTTGTGTGCATTTCACGTCAATGCGATGCGTACTGCATACCAAAGAACCATTCGTGTATTTTCATTTGGTCACCCGAGTTATTTCTGATAAAGTTTACGATTTATAAATCTTCTCATTGCGCTTACTTCCTTCCTCTCAGGTGAAAATGTCCTCAAACACGCTCAGTCTCAAGTTTCTTCCTTAACAAATAAGATTAGGCCTACATAATGCACATTTTTATACTTTGGTTTTTAGACAATAAATGTAATGTAAATATTTCCGAACAGAATTGTTACTGTTAAATTATCGACACTGAATATACATTTATAGACAGGAAAAAATTTCTCATATTTATTTTTAGACCATAGGCATAACAGAATTCATTTTTCTATGAAATACTATTTACTTGTGAGTAAATTCTGAACAATAATTTCACACAAAGATAGTTATGTTCTGAATGTTGCACCGTGTTGTCTGTTAGAAAATTACCGACGTTTCGGAGGTTCTTACCGCCTTCATCTTCAGGACGTGAGAACCTAAAATCCCACCTAATAATCACAGTACTCTACAAAAGAATCAGCAACATTCCCACAAAGACCACCTGTTCATTCTTATGGCAGAAGTCAGTAAAATTATAGCTATCTGGTTGACTATGCGCTTTAGCCCCATCTTGCTCATAAGGCGCACAGTGGGTTGCATATCGACTAGGGGACACAGAATGGCGGTAAATAGGTTTGAAATTAACGAAAAGTACCGTGCACAGAGAGAGGGGTGATATGATGGGAGGGGTGAATTGTATGGTTGGGGGGGAAGGGTGTTAGGTGAATCAAAAGCAGGAGGGGACCACCAAGAGGGGGTGAAGGGACGGGGAAGGAGGTGCCATTAGTGTCTCTACGCTTCTAGCGCAATGCGCAAGAATGTTCCAAGAGACACCTCAGTGCAGGAAGAGAATTCTTGTTGTTCATTCAATGGATTATATGTTGTGTGTTATATTAAAATGAATTTGTTACAGAATGAATAGTCCGAGTACTATTTAGTCGAAAAATAATGTTAGGAACCGTACCATTTAATTTAAGAAAAAATACATATTGCCTTTCTACACCCAGCAAACTTTCAAGTGTACCAGAAACCACCAGACGTTAAAAAATGTGGCAAAATCAATATAAGTTTGAATGAAAGTAACAAATTAAAAATATATCAATAATAAAGTCAAGAGAAAACAAGATTTTTTAGCAAATTCTTACTGTCATTAAAGTTAGAATCATTAGATTTTCCATCTTATATCTACAAACGCAAAAATACTTCTGTCTAATTTTGCCTATTGTTTTATGGGTGTAAAATTTGATTCGTCATGAGAGATAAATATTTTGTGTCTCAGAAGATCATTTGATTGTAAGAGAGAGGAAACAGCTGGAGGATGGACAAAATTGCGGGTTATCAAGGCGGTTAAGTTATCGATGTTTTAGGCTGTGAAGCTGCATGGGCTTGCAGATAGATACCAACGTGTCGGAGTTACATACAATTTTGTTTTTAGGTTTTCAGAGCTTCAAATAACTTAAAAGTACAATTTACAAAAAAAAAAAAAATTCCGTGCCCAGTCTCCATGTGTAAGAGAAAATAAATGGGGAAGGGAAAATCCGTAAGATTAAAAGCAAAGAAACGCCACAGACACAGATCAAGGAACTGGTTCACAGCGTCTTCTCCTCTTTAAGAGTTTATGGCCTTACATGAATACTCTCTCGTTCCTGTCCGTCTGGTCCAGATTCTATAGAACAGCATCTGTAGCCATAAAACTCTGCATCGACGAAAGTTACGGCCGAGACATCATTTCGCAACGGCCCCCTCGTTCTCCGGATCTCAGACGCCAAGCTCATCAAACATAAATAGTTAGAGAAGACGCCGTGGCTCTGTTGACAAAGGTGCTAGAAAATTCTTGAAAACGTATTCCTCTTTTGTTCCAAAACAGTCTGGAACGTAGCACAGTAATTTATAAACTCATTCGTAACATCAGTGACTTCTGCAGTCTTGGAGAAGCAATCGATTGTGATAAATCAGGCCAAAGAACGTAATCGAATCCCGATTATTTAGCTTCATTTACGGATGAAGTTTTACCAACATAATTGACCACAGATGTTGCTACGAGTTTGATGTTAGCCAATAAACATAGTAGGCTATAGTGACAATCTAGAACATGTTTACATAAAATCATATTTTTGATAACAGCATTATATATGCATTTCAATTCCGACGACGTAATACTGATGATAAGAAAATAGCATGGCCTATCATCTAATTTAATAAAGTACTGAGGATTTTGTCTAATTATTACACTGGGATCTGATGCGAAATACATAACGACGCAAAACTATTATTTATTTATTCCCATTTAACCCTAAGTTATAGGCCTATCTTATTTATTTAAAACAATAATATTAAATTACATAAGACACAATTAAAATTAATTCTGATTTCTACCTGACATAATTTTGTTTGCGCTTCCTAAGAACATTTGAGAATAATTTTTAAAAATGATATAGTCATCTCGTTTCGGACTCTCAAAGGTCATTCATTCATCGTAGTAAAATTCTTAGATGTTTAGTTAACGTACAGAATAAATAAAACACGCTAAATATTTCGACGTGAAGTCACTTATTTTACTCTTGCTGGAATGTCATAATGAAGGAAATATACAGAGTAACATCTCCAATTATTTTATGATGGCTGAGGCTGTGGAAGGTCAGGGTTTTTTGGACTATGCAGTTGTGTTTCGAATATTCCCTCTCCATTTATACAGAACATATCATCAGAAAAGGGAGGAGAAACAGGGCTAGAAATAAAAAAAAAAATAAAGTGTGTGGGGGGGGGTGTTTCTGAGAAGAGAGACAGAAGTTTTCCGAAGAATGCCTGGAATGGACGTAAACACAGCTGCATACTTCGCGAGGAATAAACACAGACATGGCACTGTAAATCTGTATGTGTAATTTTGCGGGTTATACTTACGAGACGATTTAAAGTAATTTATGTGGTTAGAAGTGATCATCATCTCGGCCAGTCTGTCTGTCTGTGACCGCGAATGACATTAACCGTGAACCAACGGGTGCTTTGGGAACGGTAAATACACCAACAGAAATGATGATGAAGAGGGAGACAGAGAGGGAACAGAGGGGGGAGAGCAAATTGGTGTTACAGTACTTTTCATCACCAGCAGACACATACTCACAAACGTACTACATTCAGTGACATTTCAACTGTGGTGACGGCGCGGTGGAAGTATCCAAGTGGCTCTGGTTACAACAAAATTCAGAAATTGAATGCATTCATGTCTGTGATATTTCTGGTCATGCTTAAATGGACAACTGTGAAATCTGTCTATTTCGAAACGTATTACGTTCAGTGACATTTAAATTTTAGTGACGGTGGAATTATCCAAGTGGCACTGACTACAGCTAAGATGCACGAAATATACGAATTAAATTATTTCTTGTCTGTGTTATTTCTGATTAAACTTAAGTGCAAACAACTGTAAAATATAATGATTTTAGTACATTTCTATTAATATATTTTGTTGTGTTCAAGTGCTGGTATCTGGGAAGAAAGGAGAAACTTGGAGAAATGCGATAATGCTGGAGGAAATTTTGTTTTGTTAAGTTTGTACTTGTGGTTGTGTACATTATACAATACTGCTTTTTAACAAGTTTTATTACTGTCACGCTGCTAACTGGACGAAACTTTATGCAATATAATAGTTAAAGTTTGTTGACAAAGAGATCCATTCTCTAAATACGTGTTTACTCATATACGTGAATTGCATTAATAATTTCTATGTATTTCAAAACTGTTTTCGGTGATAAACATAACTTAAAATACCCCCTTTCAAAACATTTGAAGAATAGAAATATGTAATTGTAAGCTAGTAGTTTTGGAATACTGGCAATTGATTTTCATTCAGGAATTAAACTCGTACATGACATTAGTTTCAATGAGGCGTTTGCAGTGTTACTCAGACATTCTACGCGAATTCGGAGATATTACACGATCCCTGTCTTTTCAAAACATTTCAATTCACAATTAACTGTCCCTTAAATAAACAACACGAGGCCTGTAGGATTAGGGAACGTAAATTTAAACAATTTCAGTTTTTATAGCCGCTCACTGCACTGTGTTAATAATAAAATGCAAGTTTTATCTAACTTTTTACTTAAATACAATGTTTTGTTAACAAATTCCTCTCATAGGTTTATATCAGATTTCCGCAACATTTTTTCCTCTCATAGGTTTATATCAGATTTCCGTAAGATTTTTCCATCCCTGGTACACCATTAACTTGCCAAAGACACACCACAAAATTTTACCACACAAAGGGAGGAGTTACAAACCATACATGACTATAAATAATTCTCTAAATAAAAATCTGTGTTTTATAGAAATACGGCCATATGAAAACAAAACGTGTTGAATAAAAGTATCGATGTTGAGCCAGTGTGGGTTTATTACGAATTACAATTACCAAGGGTAAGATATTGTCTTTTTCTAACTATAACGTGCTAATACACAATTTCATATACAAATTTTTGACACACTGATTGAGGAACACTTGTGTGTACATAATGTACGATTATTATTTAACACTTTTAAGAGTCTACTACAAAACCACTCTAATTCCTCCTTGCATGCATGGTCACAGATTTTATATTTTGTACTTTCTTGTAGTGATACGCAGGATGTATTAAGTTTATAGGCCTATATTTATTACTACAAATACGTACTGGACTACAGTTTTCTTATATAATTTGTTTTCAGTTATATATATTTGTATTTTAATTTAATGTTTCCTTTTAAATACGTGTATTTGATAGGCGAGCACAGTTCTATACCAATATTCAATTCAATTAATTCAATTCAATTAATTTATTTACGTGTTTGCCAACAGCAAGAAGCCAATAACAGGCAAACACTGATAATATATACAATAATAGTGAAATAATAATGGATAATATTACACAAACGGATTAACTAAACTTATACATGTACAGTATTAAATATAACTGCCAAGTACAGGCAAACCCAAAATAGAAACAATATTAACACAGAGCAAAAAATGAAGAAATATCAATAAAAACAAATAATCCATATAGGGAACACTAATATAATTGTAAAACTTTAAAGAATATAAAAAATACAGATAACGAAGCTAGATAATCTACAAGACAATCTATCTAGATCATTTCCCTTGTTGAGAACGTGTCAATGAATATAAGTGTATTGCACAATAATTATATTTAGACTGCCTAAAAATCACAGACATCGAAGTGTAGTTATTTTCTAATTACAGAAGAACCCACTACAGGTCTGTGGTAACAAAATACACCAAGACAGTGACCATCTTACACTTAATAAACAATGACAAAGATCGGCAGAAATCTCACTGTTTGTTTCAGTTGTTAAGGACAATTACAAACATGTCATTGGAGTAATAGCTTAGTCTCACGTTCCTACAACAGAATCAATAAACTCACAGTAAACACAGCAGCTATCATAACTAACAGAGTGAATGCATCAATTCTTTATGATGTACTATGCCATCACGAATTTTATTATGTATACAGGAATCTAACTGGCAGTGTATTCATTATTATGTTAGGAGTGAAAATAAATCAAGTCGTGTTTACATTTGCCATAAAGTACTTGATCGCTTGTTTTACTGGAAAATGATTGCTAGAATAAAGCCATCAAAGTGTAATAACGTTTGATGTTTTCGTGAGTACTCGTACATTTCTGGGTAATGGATCTGAGTGGTTCATTGATAACAACCACTTTGTTTAAATTGGGCATGAAATCTTTGTCAAGCACTGAATTATTGCTGAGATGTCAATCTGATATGTTAAAAGATGGATACGCTATGGACAAAGGAACTGAGACAGTGTGCTTGGTTTCATTCTGCAGCAGGTAGGTTGATCCTATTGTTTGCACTAAGATCGAATATAAAATTCACCCACGAAAGAGCCAACTGTCTTCAAATTGGGCAATAATTATTTCTAACAAACTAAATAAAGATGTCTTCTGAAATGTTTCGCAGTGTCTAGAAAGAGTTTACCGACGTTTTGAAGTCTTTTGTTGCCTTCATCAAGGGTGATTGCTCATCGATCTGCTGAGGTAGCAAATACCTCTGAAACGTCGATAACTTCTACCAGAGATCATGGCGCAACTTTACAGAAAACAACCAAATTTATATTAGTCGCCGTGATATCCTAAAATACCACCGAATATAGTTGTTTCATTGTAGACCGGTGAGATATCAGATACAGATTACAAGTTAACGTAAACATCAGATATCATACGATGGTCCTGTACTTAGTAACCATCGCCATTACAATCATCTACAAAGTTCTTGTGATAGCGTATGAGTTAATATCACGTATTCCTATTATGAAAAATTAATTATTTCTTAAATAGAAAGAATGTGACTTTAACTTACATACTCTTATAACAGCTCTGGACCAATGATGTGATGACAATCGAAAGGTTATTTTTTCAAACAGGACCCCTAAAGTGTACTGGAACTTATAATTTATATTTTATACTTAATAAAGGGATATTTCTCTCTATTTTAACACTGTAATCGAAGTAACTAATATTTCGTATTAATATTACCAGAGCACAATTAGGCCTACCAGTTTCCATTCTAAAATAGCAGCCCCTCCTAGCATAAGGTTAATTTTTGAAGATGCCTGGATTTAGAATACCACCACTTATGCTGAATATTTAATGAAATAATATGTTCAAATTTGTGTAAAGATGTCTGAATGAACATAATGCACGTACAAGTACTAACGTGTAAGAACCAAAAAGTCCTAAGACTTGAGGCTTTCGAGACGACAAAATGCAATTATGTACATCCCTTCAATAACTTAAAGTGGCAATTCACATGTGGATTCTTTTATTTAGATTACGTTTTATTTGGAATAATTTCACTTATTGTATTGAGTGGGAGAAAAACTTTGATATTTTAAAATAATATGAACAGAAATGTAAACTGATTTTTAGCGCTGTGATAACAGGAGCGTAATTTTCATATGACATTCAAATTTTACGGGGGTTAATAGTATTCGGTTGGCCCATGTAAGAATCAAACTTCCTCCCTGATGGTCTATCACATGAGTAAGTTTTATTTTTAATACAGTTATAGATGGTGTACTTGAACTGTTAATTATTCGACGAAGTTGTCTGTATAAACGGTGGATACAAACATTATACGGTACTGTATCGGACATGATAATAATGCTTAATGGTGCATCTGTGATGGCACAGATGTGTGCGGAAATTAGTTATTTGTGGATAGTTTTTTTAATGGGATTTCCTTGTAAAATTGCACAGGGAATATTTGCTTTGAGATTTATGTACAATGCAAGGCTGGCGGTAAACAGTGGGCGCTGTATCGGGTTTTAAAGAAACTTCCAGAAAGGCGATGTCAAGACTTATCATCAGATATTTGTGGTCACATTGTCATGGCGATCGAATTGTGTATTTCTTTAATAAAAACGTTGATATTAGTTATATGTAGCCAAATCTATGTTTTAAAATAAATTCCATTTTGTAGTTTCTTGGAGATGTCTTTAACGCGGCATTTGCCCGCCATTTTAGATAGGGCTAAAATGAACAAAAATTTAAAAGACAATTGTAATCACAGTTAAAGCTTATTTTACATTAAATGCAACAAGCGACCCATCGTTAGGGTTACAACTATTATATTACCACTGTTACACAAAGATTTAACCGAATGAAACAGTAATTTGACATCTTTTCATTGTCTTCTGTAATCGGCAGATTGAGGCGACTACAGTTTCTATTCTAGTCCGTTTATTATTTTAACTTTACTAATTTACTGGTGCGTATGGCAGAAGAATTAATTAGGGGTACACGGAGCGAGTCTGACTGTAGACTAAGTGAGGAATAATACCAGTGCATCAGTAAAATGAAGACAAAGTAAAACCTTACAGACATTAGATACGAAATGGCAGCTTCTCAAACAATTCTGATTAAGAAGATTTCTGTCTTCTGGGTTGTTGCGCTGTGTAGTCTGGTCGATGTTAACCAACGTTTCAGAGGTCATACTGCCTCCATCATCAGGGCGATGAGTATGAAGATTTCTGTCTTCTGGGTTGTTGCGCTGTGTAGTCTGGTCGATGTTAACCAACGTTTCAGAGGTCATACTGCCTCC
>NW_019060631.1:178554-197514 GCF_000696155.1 Zootermopsis nevadensis | reverse complement strand
CATTCCATGCGACAGTGGCGTATGTACACAGCGAAATGCTTATAGTGGTACTGTTCAGAATGATTAGGACCCCACACTACAGACTATTACTCCCGTAAACGTCTTTACTGCATTGTTTGTTTTGTACCCTAAATATCACATGTTTTATAAAAACTCTTAAACTTACATTAAATCATAAAAAGTCAGTACGTTTGAATGAATGGATCTTACTATCTCTCCATATAAAAAGATGGAGGACGCCTGAAGGGACATCATATTCTCTTGGCGTCGAATGTTAGTCTTTGGTTGAAGATTTCCGTCTTCTGGGTGGTCGCCCTGATGACGGAGGCAGTATGACCTCTGAAACGTCGGTAAACATCGACCATACTACACAGCGCCACAACCCAGAAGACAGAAATCTTCATACTCATCGCCCAGATGACGGAGGCAGTATGACCTCTGAAACGTCGGTAAACATCGACCATACTACACAGCGCCACAACCCAGAAGACAGAAATCTTCATACTCATCGCCCAGATGACGGAGGCAGTATGACCTCTGAAACGTCGGTAAACATCGACCATACTACACAGCGCCACAACCCAGAAGACAGAAATCTTCATACTCATCGCCCAGATGACGGAGGCAGTATGACCTCTGAAACGTCGGTAAACATCGACCATACTACACAGCGCCACAACCCAGAAGACAGAAATCTTCATACTCATCGCCCAGATGACGGAGGCAGTATGACCTCTGAAACGTCGGTAAACATCGACCATACTACACAGCGCCACAACCCAGAAGACAGAAATCTTCATACTCATCGCCCAGATGACGGAGGCAGTATGACCTCTGAAACGTCGGTAAACATCGACCATACTACACAGCGCCACAACCCAGAAGACAGAAATCTTCATACTCATCGCCCAGATGACGGAGGCAGTATGACCTCTGAAACGTCGGTAAACATCGACCATACTACACAGCGCCACAACCCAGAAGACAGAAATCTTCATACTCATCGCTGTGAGAACCTCAAGTCTTACATAGTCTTTGGTTCTTTTGTCGAGTTTTCAGAAATTCGTCTCTTCCATCATCATTCATTCATGATGGATATAGGAAACTGACAGTAGATTTCTTGTCAAAATTGTGCTGCTATAACCTTAATGATACAATAATTTACATTCCCGATAATAATTCTGAAATCAGAAGTAAATCGGATACAATAAATTGAAGATCGTGTATTTTTATTAATTACGAATAATGCAAAGAAACATACTTTATGAGCCTTCACTAACCCTTAAAATCACCTCCAATGTCCTGTTTTCAGCATAATAATCCAATAATATATAGACTTGTGCGAGCAATAATAGTTTTCAAGGTCATTGTCAGGAACATCATATCCTACCGCTTCCAGTGCCCCAGAGCTACTGAACTATCAAGCAAACATGCGCTGATTATCTTTTAAAAATCCTTAGACTTTCATAAGTTACTTTTTGAGGTAACTGAGGACATTTTGCTTAATGCAGATTAAATATTAATTTATATATTTCTGCCGACGTGACAATTTTTGAATTACTTATTTGGCTAAAGTAAACAGTAGCAACTTGTTAATAACTAGAAATGTACACCTATAAATTACTATATCCAGTCATGAAATCTGGAAGTCTTACAGATTATACAACACGTCAATTTGCAATTATTTCTGTCAGAAGATAAATTAGTGTAGAGTAATTATTATGAGCTGAAATTCATATGTATGACTAGTAGCATATATATAGCACTCTTGTTTATAATTAAATAAAAGTAATGTTGATCAATGTTGTAAATTAGTAGCCGGGACAGTTTAACTGTGCACAAATTATAAAGCAGAGATATTTTGATGAATTAATCTGATAAAGAGCATCAGACATTTCAAATCGTAATTTGGCTCGTCATTTATTTTAAAGTAGGATTTATTTATATAAAGGTCGTTGTAAACTGAAGCTTTCGTTTAAAATTCCCCGAAGCATTAAAAAACTGTCTAGACGAAATATATTTTTGGTAAAGTCCTCACAAATCAGGTATACGGTAATTACAAAAAATGTTTGTATATATTTCAAAATTTTGACTTGAATTTAAAGTTGTAGCGCTAGATTTTATAAATTGTAATTACCTTGAAGGGCAGATTCTAAGGCAGGTATCGTGATTATTTCGTAATTTTGGATATATATTCCTTTACCGTAGCACTGGCAAGTTAGCTAACTTATTTTAATGAATATGTTTCAAACGTAGTCATATTTCATGTAGGCTCTAATGAGTGTCTCACATTTAATTTCTGAAGTTGAAATCATGTTTTAGCCTAACATTAGAATTCTGGTACGTTAGTCCATCTTACATTCATAAAGCATCTTGTGAAAGAAGATGAAATTTTGCTTTTCCTTTACAATGTACAAAGATGATTTATTTCTGAAGATAAGCCAGTGAGAAAGGAGGATTACGTCACAATAAAACTAACTAACAAAGTATTAGAAGATCTAACACAACTAATGAATACATCTGTCACTACTCACAGTCCTGATTTAGTTGGGTCCATCTCTCATCCTCACAACTAGTCATCTGTAACGCTAACCCCATCTTTTTCTTGGTCTTCTAAGCATTATTAGAGTTGTATTTTATTCAAATTTATAAATTTAATGTTTTAGGACAGAAGCATATTTTTTAAATAAACATCTTAAAGATGTTCCTACGTTTTCACATCATATTATGGTAACCTTATTTTATAGGCATCATAAAAATGATTATAAATGCTGTGATGTTAGTTACTTGTCAGTTTTGACACAACTTATTTTCATATTTTAACGAACATAAGACCAAGTACAACAAAATATTTTCAAAACTTACGTCGTTTATCTACTGAAGTATAACTCTGTGTTCCATTCATGTTTGAATACAGTTGATGTTGTGCTGATATGACAATTTCTATGACATTTTACTCTGACAAGTCTCAATTCAAAGTTTCCTGTTGACGTTACATCTCACCGTGATTACTGAAGCTGTGCAGAAATAAGCACGTTTCCGACGTTTCTGATACCACACTGCATCTATCATCAGGCCGAAGTGAAAATAGAGACAGTATGGTCCGAAACGTCGGCAATAAGCCAACTTCTACAAGGTGCCAGAATCAACAAATAGGTTAATCATCAATAATTTGTGCGTCCTACAAAATTATTTTATTAATGGATTTGTTAAGTCAAGGAGTCTGAAGAGATTGAGACATGAAACATGAAAGGGACAGATGAAAAATTGGTTCAATCTGATTTATCTGCCTCAGAGTAGGAATTTTTTGCGTTTTATTTTGAACAGGGAAGTAAACTTTTCAGTCCCATAATAGTCTAATAAACTTCTCGTCATACTGAACGACTGTCAGTGGTTCAAAAAGGACACTTTTCCGTGGAGTTCGTTACGCATTAATTCATCGATTTTAGTCAAAGTATATATAAACGTGAGGCCATTGAATACATCCCTACATAGTTAATTTTTAACTTACGACTGTGTTAACTTCACAGTCGTGTAAATTTGGAAAATAATTGATTTTGGTGTAAAAAAAACAGAAAAGACCACAGCAGATTCGAACAAGGCATCAGCTAATAGCAATCGAAAAATTATTATTTTTATAAAAGAATTATATTAATGTAATTTCTTCAGGAAAATTTATAATCACTTCATATCATTAAGAAAATTAGAACTTAAAAATTTACATGCGGCGTCCATAGTGTGTATCTTCGATATTATAAGACCCATAGTAATATAAACAGAGCTTACACGAAGCCCCTCCCTCTGCTATGTTTCGCCCTATAGAATGAATTTCACAGCAGCAACAACAACAACAACAACAACAAAGTCGAAGGAAAAAAAAGAAGGGAAGCCAATTTGAAAATAATAATAAAAGATGGAAGATGCAGCTACAATCGATATGCGATGTTAATGATCCCCTGTCTTATAAATGTAAAGATTATCATCAGCATCAGACACACACACACACACACACACACAAACACGTGGCTAAAGTACCGGGTGTTCGCATGAGTTACGTCACAGTTAGAGACGTAGCTTTCTTCCACGCTGCACAAATTTGCTTTCGTGACTGCGTTAGCCGTGGTTGATATTATGTTTAATAGTTACTTGTTATATCAGGTTGGCAGAACTGATGATCGACAGATTATTTAATGAAGATTTCTGTCTTCTGGGTTGTTGCGCTGTGTAGTCTGGTCGATGTTTACCAACGTTTCAGAAGTCATACTGCCTCCATCATCAGAGTATGAAGATTTCTGTCTTCTGGGGTGTTGCGCTGTGTAGTCTGGTCGATGTTTACCAACGTTTCAGAAGTCATACTGCCTCCATCATCAGAGTATGAAGATTTCTGTCTTCTGGGGTGTTGCGCTGTGTAGTCTGGTCGATGTTTACCAACGTTTCAGAAGTCATACTGCCTCCATCATCAGAGTATGAAGATTTCTGTCTTCTGGGGTGTTGCGCTGTGTAGTCTGGTCGATGTTTACCAACGTTTCAGAAGTCATACTGCCTCCATCATCAGAGTATGAAGATTTCTGTCTTCTGGGGTGTTGCGCTGTGTAGTCTGGTCGATGTTTACCAACGTTTCAGAAGTCATACTGCCTCCATCATCAGAGTATGAAGATTTCTGTCTTCTGGGGTGTTGCGCTGTGTAGTCTGGTCGATGTTTACCAACGTTTCAGAAGTCATACTGCCTCCATCATCAGAGTATGAAGATTTCTGTCTTCTGGGGTGTTGCGCTGTGTAGTCTGGTCGATGTTTACCAACGTTTCAGAGGTCATACTGCCTCCGTCATCAGGGCGATGAATAAAAAACTTCCGCATTTTGTAAAAGTCGGGGAACTTTTCACTAGCTGAGTGTCGCATCAACTTCTAAAGAATGAGTGTACTCCATGGATTTAGTTTACTTAGTTGGAGTATGAAATAAACACAGAATAGTACCTTTATGACAAGCATTTTCGTGAGATTCATTCTCTTTTTGAAGAATTTTTGCGTTTTCATGAATGTATAAATCAGATTTGATTTCAAGGACACACAACGCTTAGGCCCTGCTATCAATTCTGACTCCATTTAGAATTATAAAACAAGGAACATATGGGCCTACATTCTAAAGACACACACAGAAAATAAATATACACCGATTTACGCAAAAAGATTTATACACATTTTAATACAGAATAATAATTTTGTGTGAATACGTGTTTCTGGGATTCTCTGTACATATTCTATTGCATGAAATTCGAGTAGACAGAACGTAAATATTTTATGAAGCAAATTACAGATCAGTCTGTAGTTATACTGGAGCAGAATTTGTATCCACGGTGAAGGCTGTAATATTATTGAAGGCGTAATCATGAACATGCCAAGTGAATCGAGTATGAAGGCGGAACCTTGTCTTATTACGGATATAATAATAATCTCACAACCATGATTACATTCATCACACGCCGTACTTCCAACATATAGCAATAATCGCTCTAGACCCCCAAAAAAAGACCACTTAGATATGACCAGAATTTTAAATGTTTAACCCACTTTTAAAATAAACATAAAAAATAGCATTATTTTAAGCGCTATATTTTCATGAGAGCTGAAGCTTTCATGATGTACCTGTGCATAGCTCAACTGTTACGTACAAGTTTTTAGAAGTAGTCGTACTACTGATCGCCGAAAAGATACTTTCTCCAGATCTGAGCGCTATTTAAGCTTGGTTACGTCTTGAAACTACAAACTCACATCAGTTACTGATTAACTGGACGAATAATTATATACTTTACTCTACGCAGGAGTGTCCTCCTTAGGAAACTGGGCCAAATTTTCCTTCTGATAGTCAAAACATTTCTCGTCATTTGTTGGAAACGAAGTCTAACAACTGAGCTTACAAGAGTTCGCCTTTGGACATTATCTTAGGCCAGAAAAATCTAATCCATATCCCAACGTCCTATTGCAGAAATTATGGCAATGACATTTCAAGTATTAAGACAAACTGTAATCAATGTCTCGCTGTACAGATTAATGTAAATAGACAGTTAACTATATACTGAGGAACTGCGGATTTTGTGTAAACCAAAAAAGTGAGACGTGAGCGTCGTTTGTCAGACAATTCAGATCGTTGTTACCATAGCGACGGCAGCCAGCCCCACCCCAGCGACGAACAGCAAAGCATCGCTTTGCGAAATCAGCCATCTTGAATTCTTTACTTCAACGTAGATTAACGTAAGGGCTTGGAGTGATTCATAAAATTAAAATAAGTTTACTTTAAGCTACGTATTTTAATAATTTTCAATAGCGTGTGTAGATACAATTAGTTGGTATTCAATTTATGGAACTGACTGTCCATTACGTGTTTCGACACAAATGTGGCATCTTCGGATGAAAGTTTTATTTATCCAAACTAGTTGTTAATAGCATGATGTATGAAAAATAACTGGTTGCATTATTTAATAAATCTATACATAAGATTATTCTCTTATTAGCGTTCTCACCTTTAAAATAATTTTCATTATACTCTTATGGCTTGAAATGTTGCACGAAGTAATTTGCAGCAAATCTTTTCAATAATGTCATTATATTAGTCTGATGTCGCTACAAAGGAACAGATTTTTTACGCAGCAGCCCTGAGGATGACAGCAGAGAATGCTCTCGAAACTTTGGAAGAAGATATGGTCTATTCACCATTCAGCCATCTGACGCGGCTCGTAACCCGCGAGTCTTTCATCAGATTGTTAGTTGTCATAAATACGAAAACGTTGGAAGATGGCTGTCTTCTGAGGGCCTTTTCGCTGATGATGAGAAGCTAGCACCTCTGAAACGTCTGTTAACTCCTCCATGAACAAAGATTACAGCCACATTCATATTCTCCGTTGTAATAACCTGCAATCTCACGAATTAAAAGGTTGCTCTCGAACAAGTCAGGCGATTTTGATGGATGTTCCGACATTGGTACGTATAAATAGCTTTAACGATGGTGCTGTGTAAGAATATTTATTATTGTGATTAACAAGAAATTTGTCTATCAAGAGACTTGGTCCTCCTCGAAGAATACGTATCAATAAAGATGGTTTGATTGACTGCAGTTGCCATGATCCACCGAAAGTGGATGTTTAGCCCAGTAGTTCCATCTCGTAATCGGGAAGTCCCTGATGCGATCAATTATATTGACAAAATTGTTGCGGTTTTCCGCAGTCCCTCTAAGTTATTTGCTGGGGCAGTAAGCCAATTTTGAAACACGCTGAAACAGCTTCTTTCATTCATGTTACCTGTTTGCCATTCGACATAATACTATTACTAGGAGACAACATGCTGGGATGCCTAAGAACGTCGTAAAATATCAAATTAAAGATCATATAATAGATAATTTATCGTCCTGATGATTGGGACAATAAACACCTCTGAAACGTTGGTCAGTTTCTAGGAGACCACACGAAACAGTATCACAGAGTTGTGATCTTCAGAATCACTTACATTTCACCGTCGCATGCTTCGAAAGTTCGTTCGTTTAAAACTATATTTAGGATTACTCTTCGAAAACTACACAGAAAAACTTTCTAGTCTTAAAGAACTGTGTATTGCGCATCTAAAATGATATCAAATGGATATAATAAACAGTTGAAAATCACGAAGGTAATGACTGTATAATTAAAGCAGTTAGTCTAAGAATTTTTCCCTTTCTAAGTATTTGCTGGTACACTAAAAGGCGGTGTTGACATTTTTAAAATAATAATAGAATAAAAATTTCTTGCAATTTAGATTACTGTTGCTTGTTCTTAAACTGCATTAATATCGTAAGCTATTCATGTCATATTATCTTATTTCTAAAATACCTGTAATTTCAGTTCTTTTACCAAAATATTATTTACACATAAATCTGTTTTTCTCTTCTAAAACATTTATTGCTCATGCTAGTAGTTTACTGTTAATAAAATCATGATTAATTTGTTTAAAATTACAGTATAATGCGCTTTATACAGCGAAATAATAATGTCACAGGAATAAAACTTTGAAATCAGCCTCACCGTCCACTCGAACGAAATATTTCGTGTCGTCTACTTAATTGTTGATGTCGGAACTAAGACATCATCTTTAAAACATTTAGAGCAGGGGGAGGGGAGGGGGGGAAACTGGTTGTAGAGAAATCCACCAATGAACGTCAAGTGTTTGACAGCGCCAAGCGCTGTTATCCCAGTCCGTATTGATCCTCATGGAGCGGATACTTCCAGTCTCTTGTTTACCTCCAGCGTTCCCACGGTTGTTCGTCGAACCTTCGCTACGTTTGCAAAATGTCGACAGAAAATTGACATCAACATCAATTATTTACAAATATATTAATCACTTAACACTGTTTTCTAAAGTAGTGTTATCATATATTTTCTGAATTTCACGGATTTAAACTTATGGTGTAAAAACATTTGTCCATTTTTCATTACTATCTGTAATTGACGATTTGAGGTTATCTTGTAAATACTTAACAAAAAATTCTTCAAGACTAGATCAGAGATACAAACATTGATCTCGTAACTCAGACAAACACAAAAAATACTAATATCAAACAGTGAAAATGGACACATTTTGCCTAGAGCTTGATACAAGGGCTAAACGGAACGACAAACATCAAAACAAGTCAGTGCATGGCTTAAAATATACGTTTACCTCATTAAAATCTAAATATTCAATTTAAAAACGTTCTTTGACGATATGAATAAGCGACCTAACAAATTCTAACGAAAATAAACTACTTTTTTGACTTCCTAATAGTCGCCAATCCGTAATGTGTTAAATTCCGCAATTATATATTTGTATCTGCAAAACATTAAAACGATTTTAAATTATATATCACAAATCGCACTGTTTTCCCGCTAGAGTTCTCTTTTCTACCTTATATTTTTGCTCACAGGGGTCTCCAAAATCCTGAACTTTATTAAAATCTGTCCCTTCCATACTCGTACTTACCAACCCATAATTCATAATTACATACTACTTTATATTCATTTTTCTTGGAGTGAATCTAAAATGTTAAACTAATCGTTAGGATATTTAACGAAACATCAAAAACAACAAATATGTAGCAACGAGAAATATTTCTAGGTTTTCTGTGTGTGAAGAACGACTAAACAAGATAGGACAAGAATGATCCTGGTCTGTATTAAGATATTCTTCTGTCGTCTGATTAAACAGAGACCCACAAAACAAACTTCATTGTCTACTACTGAGTCCGGTTGAATCGGATAACTCACAACGTTCATCCACACAATTACAGAGTTCAAATTTTAAGTGAAGTGACGTCAACAGCTGATTCATGTTGACCCCTTAAAGCAGGAGCTCGAATGAATGAAATTTATGAACTCAGTCCCTACCGCAAAGAAAACAGAACACTTCACCATTACAAAGATTATATATTTAGCGCTGTTTAAGAATATAAAACCTGTTTCCGCTGAAATTTACAAGAAACACACAAAAATAAAATGAAGACTTAGAGGCCTTTGAAAGAGGTGTGACATATAATTACCACTAAGATTTAACGAATTAAACAACTTAAGTTAGAATATGTTTTATATGTTTCGGAGTATTTGGCTAGAACAAAAGCAGATTTATTAGGTAATTTAAACGGCGTTAACCAGTGAATTTAATTCCATACATGAAAATTCTTTGTAAACTGAAGAAAGATATTTAACTTTTTCCCAAGTATTAGTTAATACAGTATGTGGAGAAAAATCCTGAACATTCTCTTTGTTTGTGAGATACAAATAATGGATTATAATAAAAATTAATGATCTTTGAAGGGGAGTGAATTTTAAAGATCTGTTATAATATGCTACACGTCTGTCCAATCTTGGTAAAGACGTTTCATGTAGTCGTAAAATTATTCTAAAATAACTGAATATTCTACAAACCTATTACGGAAACTGTCGGGTATAAACTGCCCTTCCAGTATCTTTAAAAATTACCAAAATTTCCACAAAAACTATCTTCTAAGTAGGCCATAGAGCGCATTAAATTTTCTTTCCAGAGAACGAAACCCTACTTTAAAAAAACAAAACGTCCCTTACCCTCATATATTAACATTAATGTTTATTTATGAGTAGTTCTACTATAATGTATTTAGAGGTGTTTTAAGTCTTAAAATCAAAAGACGATATAGCTACTTTACTACGTATGTTAATACAAAAAAGCTTCCGTAAAAGATGGGACTAAGTTAGAGTAGAATCGAAATTTAATATCTTCTACTGAAGTTCATAAACTCTTATATACACATGAAATGACACTAAGAGACTTTATATTATATGCGTTTACAGAGTAAGAATCCGAATGTTATAGGACCGGATATCAATTCGCGCACACACAGCCCTAATTTTGAATTCATAATGAAACAGGAGACGTGTCCGATATCCGATTAGAAACGTAGACAACGAAAAACGGGTATGTAGCACAATCTCGACGTATTTGTGTTTCCAAATAATAGTCGACCATGACAAAGCTACGTAACAAAATTTCATATTTAAATCGTATCAAAGGTAATAAGAGGAACTTAACGCCTCCATCTTCAGGATACCCTTATGGTGACAGAACGTTCCTCCGAAAAGTTGGGAATAATCACCATAATGATGGAAGCAGTATGCACCTCTGAAACGTCGGTAGACTTCTACCAGATTACATGGAGCAACGTCCCAGAAGAGTCATCTTCACACTTGTCGCGAGAACTTCAAATGTTACCAACAAACATTAAGTCCGTATTGTTCGCGAATTCTACAATGACCGAACTGCAGTAAACATCTCCACTGTTAATTGAATAAAAATTTCCTTGGATATTATTCATCGTCTAGTAAATATAAAACGTAAAACGACGTTTCGGAGATGGGACTCTATCTCCGTCTTCAGGTTCTGAAGAGCCATTTGAATAAAAATTTCCTTGGATATTATCCATCGTCTAGTAAATATAAAATATAGACGATGGATAATATCCAAGTAAATTTTTATTCAATTGACTCTTCACCATCGTCAAGAAGTTTCAGATTTGATCTCCACTGTTGTTTTAATTTATTTTACAAAACATCTCCTCTTATGCAAACGCTTCTCTTCAAAGGTAATTTCAAAGAAATTCACTTGTGACATTCTTGCACTTACAGAAGGCGCACTACCAGTGACAGGTAGCAGAAGGTATCTTGCTTCCTCGAAATAAATTTGAAAGAAAAAGCAATTTCAGAGAGGAACTGCTACTTAACAGCCTCTTAAAAAAAAGTCTAAGAAACGAATGCCGCCATCTATACAATAATTTCTGTTATTTGAAGATTCTTTTGTTTTGAGGTGAAATAATGGGCCACGGCTTCTTAATGTTTGTAGTGTAACTTATCCCTTGAGCCAAAGATCTAGGGAAACAGGCTGTTTTGCCATTAATATGTTTTAAATGATAATGTAACCCTTAAGGAAACGGATGGTGATTTCTGGAGTTTGCTGTGGCGATGTTAAATACAATCCGACCACGAAGCCCGAAATAAAGAGTTAAAAACTGACTAAGAACAAATCTCATAGAGTGAATTTGTCATTATTTCATTGCAATTAACTGATAGAGTGAATTTGTCATTATTTCATTGTACTTAACTATCTGTTAGTGGGAACCAAACCTACGCTACAGATTCCCGGTTAAAATCTCAGAATCTGAATCTCTCCCGCCTCAATTTACGCAAAGAGTGTCTTCGGTAATGTAAATTATTAATACTTTTTGTCCACCTTTCTGGCTGTACTGTTTACACTAATTCTGTTAGTCACTTAACGTCTTCTGGTTGTATACCGACTTCTCGGAGCAACATGCTGCTTCCCGTCTTTTAGGCTGGAGTCGTGAAGATGGAGGCAGAATGTTCCTCTCGCTCATCCATCCCCCGGTATCTGATCGTCCTAATATCACTTGGTAGAGCTTACAAATTATATTATAGTTTCCTGCATCCAGGTGTTGTTACAGTGGAAACAAAATAGTTCCTCTCCTTCGCTGGTAGTTTGCCTTCGCTTTAAATTCCCTCTCGTTTATGTGAATTTTCCTTCTATGCGTAATCATCCAGCTGGTCCGATTTCGAACCCAGTTCGACTGCATTCTCTGCATTGCTGTGGCTAATGCAATGGAACATTCCAAAAGGTACATTGACTAAATGTCCTCAGAGAACCTCATAACATCCATTTCGTGATACGAATACAGATGTTTGCTTTCAATTCGAATGCACAGTATTACATCCTTGATGGCTGATAGTACACTCTTTTATCTCACGTGTATTAACACATTTTCTTATTTTCAAGAGATACGGAGCATTTTACTTAAAAATTAAACAGCGATGAAACCAAAAAAATAAAAATTTTAGACCATACCACAAATATTTATTTTAAATTTAAACACAGATGGTTCAACCACAAATTGTTATACTATTACTGGTTGCTCCCCCTCCCCCCCAAAAAAAACTAAACGCCATAATCCTTCCGCCCCGAAATTATCCACGGTATCAGACCGTATAATAGGGAACAAGGTTCGGTCAAACATATGCGAAGTTAATCACTTACAGGCTCAGGGATGTTTTGTCGCCTACAGATGACTCTCGTAGTCGGTCTGGCGAGCTAAAGAAAATTGGGGTACATTTATTTACAATTCATAAGGGTTTGATGGCATGGGATCTATTCTGGAATAATTTCTTGTTTCCCCAAACAAGCCTTATGACAAGATTTGAACAGTTAACAGTGCGTCGCTTAACAACTGTGGACTAACATAAATTGAGGTGGTCCTATTAGAGGGTTATTGAAGAAAGTATAACATCCGACAGTTATGCACTACTGTACTCGTCTCACAATTAGTACGTTGAAGAACCACGAGTCAGACCTCGCTGTGGTTAACCTTAATGATCCAGAATATTCAACAGACTTCATGCATATATAAATTTTCAGATCATAGGAAAAAAATATAAATTGTAAAAGCTTAATTCTAGCGGAAAGATAATAAATGAAATTTTTAAACAAAAGAAGACAATAATAATAAAAATGAATAAAATAATAGCAGGTTTAAAACTTTACAAAAGAGAATACTGAAAGTATAAAAAACCGATTAAAAATCACGTAATTTAATCAATGATAAATAAAAGAACAGAGTTACATTTATTTTAACATTTATTTCATTAACGTGCTACCAAGATAATTATTTATGGACGGCGTATTTGCAATTAACGTAAATAAATGCTAAAAAACTGAAATTGTCTAAATACCTAAGAAACTTACAAAAACTATGAGCATTTAAAAAGGATTCTGTAACAACTGAGGTCCCTAAGTAGTAGTCTGCATTAGACATAGGCATACCACATTTTGTTCTCGTTTCAGTAATTCTGATGATATGACGGCAAGTGATGATGAGTTTTGGTACCGGTCAGTGAATTTCTCAGAAATAAAGAGTCCCACGTGTTCGGAACGCAAACTTATGCTGTCATGATTCATCGCATAAACATTGGCTGTAACTAATTGTTCAACGTAGGATATTATGACGTTTCCGGATTATAATACTACGTAAAAAAATCAATTATGAAATACTAAATAAAAGCACTTAGACGCGTAGTAATAATTACATTTTGAGACTATTAATTTACGTTGCTTATAATGTGAAACAGAATATAGCTACGTACTTGTCAAATCTGCTCTTTTATTAGCCTGCGTTAATGAAAGTTTAAAAGAATGAATTTAAATTTACGGAAACATATCGACGCTTGCTTGTATGGGTATTTTGGAAACTTCTTCAATAAAATTGACAGTTAAATGCCGCAGGAATTAACAGTGTCATTTAATAATATATATCAACATCAACAATGCTGCATCAATATCGCATAGGCCGTTTATAACATACAATTTCGCTATCAAAATTTTATTTCTGCATAATAACGTCATTTTCCATTAACATTACACAATCGATTCATATTTAAGTAGGCCCGTACACTTTCCAAAACGCAGTCATCAATAATGGAAAGCCTTTGAATGTAAATATTTATACGAGACTGTTCCTGTTTTCTTCATTTCGTTACAAAAACATCTTCCCCTTCTTAATGTGCATGGACCCTCATTAATATGTATTTATGCTGGAATCGACGTTAGCTGTTTTCACGTGAGAATGATGTGATGCATCTAAAACTGATGTTAGCTCTCTCACAGAATACGTATTAATAAAAATGCTCTATAAAATTCTGTAATCTCAAGTGGTCAAATTTATAACAAAAAATATTTTACAGCATTACGATTAATTAACGATTAAAATACAACTGTACCCTCTTCTCAAAGAAAAATATTAAATTACGTTTTAAATTTACTTCCTGTAATTTATTTATAGTTTTTACTGGGAGTGGTTTGCTCTTTTCTGAAAGTAAATATAGCTCGCCGATCTTAAATTGCTTCTAAGTAGTAAGTTTTTAAATTAATATTTAAATTAGTAACATCAACGGTGACTCATTTATTGCTTATAGTCAGAATATAACAACATTTCGGATGGGTGATAGATGTTCAATCAAAGGAATAAGCTTCCTTTAAAATCATGCTTATGTTAATCGTAAGAAATTTGTAAGCAGGAAATTACTGGGGTATCACACAAAATAAATATATTAAAAAACAACACAACAAGCCTTAGTGTTGTTTAACTCCGCAACACAACTATAAGTAATATTTCCAATATTACACGATGCTAATATTGATTCAGCCACAGTTCTAATGCCTTGTAGCTATTTCATTTATTAATTTGTATATTTCCAATTTATTTCTGTAGTTATTACTCAAATAATGAATATTTTGTAAAACAGCTTAGACAATATAATTTCAGAAGTATCCAAATGATTTTGTAACAATTGGAGAGGAATGTAGCATGCATGAGATCCGGCCTGAAAATCTAAAAATTGAGTTAACAATTATTTATTTTAATCCGTCTGATCACAATATAATTTTTTATTATTTAAAATTTCTTATAATTTGTAAATCGATCAATCGATATGGAACATGAATGATATTTTATTATCTTAATTATAAGAAATTTTAAATAAAAATTATATTGTGGTCAGACGGATTAAAATAAATAATTGTTATAATATTCACAATATGACGCAATTACACTATCTTTGTAACACAAGTATACTAACTTTATAACTTTAATCCAGAGAGAAAATTATCGTTACCAACATATTTAGGGACAAATTTTTCTTACCTCTGTTACGTTTGTATTACTGTTATTGACCATGCATACTGCGTACCTGACGGGAAATAATATGTCCGAAAATGGAAATTATCAGCTAAAGAGAGTGCTTACAAAAACATGTAACGCTGAATTACTGTCTGAAAGACTGTTATTTTACGCTCTGAAATTTTTTTCTTAAAAGAGTAAAATAGCTTAGTCGAGAAAGCAATTAAGTTTATTTAGAGGCTAAAGCACCGGACTCTCTTCTTGGCTGACTGCTTTAGATTACGTCTGTTGTTTGTTTTAGAAGTCTAGGAAAAATTATCTTGAAAGATGGATGTCGTCTGGTTTACAGCGCCTTGTAGTCTAACCCTGAAGACACCGTGCTCACAGCAGTGAGAAAATCTTATTTTAAGTTAAATTTGAGTTTATATATCAGTGTCCTATAAAATTGACTCACATCTCCGCCTATGTATTCCATTATGTATAGTTAAGTTTATGTGCGAAAATTTTGTTTACGTTCTTATGTCACCGACTGAGAAGTGTCAGAATACTCCAAACACAGATATTTGAGATACGTAAGAGATATTATTTGAATATCAGTCGGCAAGGCAGAGGAAACAGAATAAGATTAAAATTTGTACGAACATTACAAAATTATAATCTCTTAAATGGAGACAAAAATCACCAAAATCTAATCGGCAAACTCATTGACTATCATTAACAGTCATATTTTGTAGCTTTCTAGTTTATTTCACAAAAGGTAAATACAAAACAAGGATTAATTTTGTGTTACATAAGAGGTTTGTTCCAGTTAGGAGCGGTGTTTAGAAATAAAATCCATTTAAAGTTGAGCTTTGTACCTTACAGAGGCGATCACATGCGATTAAAATATTAACGCCTATTTAAAATAGCCAAGAATAATTCACAGTGCACTCACATTCAAGGCTCAGATAATAAAAGTATAATAAACTACAAATTTAACATAATTCACGTGTATGTCGCGTGGAGGAGTTTAATTCAGTGAAATCTGTAAAGAGAAGTAACTAATATTGAAAAAAAATACAAAAGAGACTATTTTCGACAAAGCGGAGGTTAGAACCTACCAACTGAGTGACAGGGAACACGTATCATCATCACGCGGCTGACTTAGCTCGCGTTATTAACATTATAGAATACCTGCATCACGTAGTTTTGCTACGGGGATCGGGTAAAAATTCATCCTTCAAATAACCAATTTTACTCTTCCAAAGTTTGTAGTTTAATTGCGTCATGTTTGTGTTTAATTCAGTAATATATCCTTTATTTCCGTCTATGCACAAACTTAGTTGTTAAAATTTAAATTTAAAACTTAAAATTTGGCGCTCTTCATCGCTATTACGATGTTACAATTCTAGCGCTCATTATCCTGGATAGTCTTCACCAAACCACAGACGCAAACACATCACAAATCACAACTATGACTACAGAACGACTGATCTAAAAACATAAAAACGACGAAGAATTAAAAAGAAACAACCTACAAAATGAAAACTACAAAACAAACAAATCAACGATAGTTGCATTATAAAATATACATTAGTTTTAAAGATAAAAATAACGATAAGAACCTGATGATGATACGATAGTATCGAAACATGTTGTGAAATAAAATAATGAGCGCTAAAATTGTAACATCGTAATGGCGATGAACAAATTTAAATTTAAAACTTAAAATTTGGCGCTTATAACACCAATTTTAAGTTTTAAATTTAAATTTTAACAACTAAGTTTGTGCATAGACGAAAATAAAGGATATATTCTTCCAGAGTCATCAGGAACACGGATAATGTGATGGGAAATGAATTTAGAAAAAATTCCCTGACGAAACTGATCTGAAAAATTACGTTTTTCCTATTATCATTCGAATTCTTACAAAATCTTCTGTTTTTGAATGTTATTTTAAAATTTATATTTTTAAAACCAACAGAAACAGTTGGATGTAATGAAAATCTTTTCTATTCCTTATAACACAAAATTAATTACAGTTATAAATAAAATAATTATCTATAAGAGGAAAAATAGTAACTGGTTTGCGAGGAGATAAACTTTTAAAATTCAATCGGTAAATTTTATAATATTTTAAAAGACTCATGAAGAAAATTGAAGATGTTTAGTAAACACAGTGCAAAACTAGACGCTTTATTAACAGAGAAAATGCTTAAAAAACCTGGAATGTTGTAAATTCGTAATGCCAAATTGGCCTATTAATAATCTTTAATAAAATTGTGTAATTATGGCGACGAATATGCAAAGGAAAGGTACATCAGAATTCTTTCTACTTCTGTTTTTATTGTTTCCGTCAATATTATAAAAGGAACTTAACAAAAATAGGGTGTGACGATGTGAATTGGATTCAACTGGCTGAGAACCATTCGAGAATCTTGAAACTACAGTATGAAATATTCTGTGCCCACAAAAGGCGGGAAATAGCTTGCTAAGCGATTACTACCTTTTCAACAAGGAGTCAACTCCATGGAGTTAGCTAATTACCAAGATAAAGAATACAAAATTATATCGCAAAATGTTAACCATATACGAAACTGAACACGCGTTTTCATCGTCCAAGACTTAATACTAAATTATTAGGACGGAGTTTTTTTTATAAGTGCAACCCTAAACACGCAGATCATGGGGTCACCATAATTTCCACATCGCGTTTTATTACAGGGTTTTTCTGTTTACCTTTTCACCCACCTCTGCGTTCTCAGAAAAACTAGGACACAAAGAAATCTTTTCGTAAAAACTTATAATTTTCTAGATTGTTGTCATTAGGTTGACAGGCTTTCTTCCAGACGCACAGCGTGAGAGATTCATATGTAAGTGTTTAAACATACGCACTGGGCAAGATTATGGTAATCACATTCACAACATATGGACACCAGTAGACGGTCTGTGCATGGGGGAGGAAATTTCCTTTTATTCAAGAACAGAGTGCGGATTATAAAAACCACCCAGCTTCATACAGAGGCTTACGATATATATAATGTAAAATCGTATTTACGATTAAGAGCGCTAATATAATATTTTACACAATAAAATGTTTTAATATTATATAATTTTTACAACACCAATAAACTTCAAACGTTTGTATATAGACTGTACAAAATAAAAATATATTTAATCAAACACAAACATGACGCATATAAGATACAAGTTTAATATTTACTAAATTAGTAGTCAAACAAGAAAAACATATACTTCAATGCAGACACTCGTCTATTCGCAAGATTTATTTTATAGATCTCCTAACCGATACAAATTACACTTAGTATTGGATTTTGTATTATCATCCACTGTATGAAATATATTTAATAAAATGAATGCAGGAGTATGTCTAACTACCAAAACGTCATGTAGGCACTAAAATATATGCCTATGTCACACAAGGACATTATTCAAGATACTGGAATATGAATCAACCATTGTCGAATATATTTAGAGAATTATTAAATATCTTATTGTCAGTTTTAATTTAGAGCTCATTGGTGATACTGAATGAAGAATAAATGCGAAATTTAAAACTTATTCGAAACGGGACAGGGTTTTCAGTAAGGCAAAAATGGGGAATTTTTTGAAATACTATTTAAGAAATTGGTCTATTACAAATTAAATATATTTCCAACTCATCATTGCCTTAAGTATATTACACATGTTTTCGATATAAAATATATTTAAAGAAATATAAAAGAATAACTAATTACGCAAAGTAATATTCAC
>NW_019060631.1:149763-167088 GCF_000696155.1 Zootermopsis nevadensis | reverse complement strand
TCATTTAACCTTTATGTTATTTACATTACAGACTGATATAAAAACAACAAAACGTTCACCCACACTAAAGTCACATTGAGCATGATGTATATATACAGAACAACATCGAGTGTGTTATTAAAAATGGAATAAAAATCTGAAAAAGAACATCATTTGACATCTGGTAAAAATCTGATAAAAATGTACGCTAGCATAATGTATGAAAATTGTATTTGAATTATTTATCGTTTTGAAGCTTTATATAATTATATACACCTGAGGATGGTTCTTTTAGGACCTGAAACATGTCGTGAAACATGAAAAATGATAGTATTAAAAATATATTAAAATTGGCCGTCAATCACAATATAAGATAATTAAAAGATTAAAATATCATTTTTCGTTCCGTATCGAGTACTCGATTTACATATGGAACATTTACGACATGTTTCGGCTATCATAGAGCCGTCATCAGGTGTTATGTTATAAACTTTTTAACTGAATTACTGATTTTTAATAATTTTTAGTTTTCATTTTTCTGGTAACCAGCCACGATCTGATACAGTATACCTCCAATCTCTCCTAATACTGCTGCGATATTACTTCTCGGTCCAATATACACAACATTGGCATCACTACGACATGCAATTATATTAGTGACATGTGACACAACAACGGATGAAGATACAATATGAAGGACGAGAAAATGATAAAAAAAATGAAAACTAAAAAGTATTAAAAATCAGTAATTCAGTTAAAAAGTTTATAACATAACACCTGATGACGGCTCTATGATAGCCGAAACATGTCGTAAATGTTCCATATGTAAATCGAGTACCCGATACGGAACGAAAAATGATATTTTAATCTTTTAATTATCTTATATTGTGATTGACGGCCAATTTTAATATACTTTTAATACTATTTAAATAAATCACAATATGATTCACCTACAATATCTTATGAAAAATAATGGTCTAATGTAAATCGAATATTTCGATAAAGAACATCATTTAATATTTTAAATATTTTAAATGTTTTAAATGTTAAAATGTTAATTATTGTAATATTTTAATATTTAATAAGAATTATTGTGATTAGACGGACAAGATTTAATATATACTTAAATAAATTAATTTAATTAAATTGAATTGAATTTAAAATTTTATGTTAGGATATTTTCAAAAATGATAAAGAAACTACGGTGCGTATAGCCTATATACTACATGAAACTAGAATCACCCTTCTGTTACAAAAAAATTACATGAAAAACATTTATACACAACGTAAATAAAGTCTTAATAAAACAAAGTTCTTCGATATGCCGAATATTTAACAGACTACAAGTACAAATATTTCCTGGCTGTAAATGTGACAATGTGCTTCGACTATATGCATCGTCATACTTTTAATTAAAAACGATATTTTACGATCTGCCTGCATCCTAAGTGAAATCTCTTGTGTTGCGTCCAGTCAGTAGAGTTAGTCTCTGTTTGAGATTACCTGAGATATATGGAGAAGAGAGATAAGCTTTGGCTTGAGAACAAGAACGTCATTTTTAACACAAAATTGTGTTTATGGGAAATAGACTTACGAGATACGAACGAACTTTTAAAAAGCGACCCGTTCGTATATTCGAAACCTCATATAAACGTTCAAAACATTATTTCTCGAGGAACCTACTTATATGGTAACATAAAGCAATGAATATGTTTTCAAAATTTCTAACTTATTACATATTTTTATCCAATAGGAAAATACGATGCACCAGATGGTAAATTATCTCTTTATAGCTCCTGGATATTTACTGTGGTCCGGTACCCAAAATGTTTACTCGCCACATGAAGTCATTTTTGGCCTTGCCCAACACAAGTTATAAATTCGGGCACCGCCGGGAATCGAACCCGAGACCCCGATTCCCGGCTGTGCCCGAATTTATAACTTGTGTTGGCCAAGGCCGTGGTCTCGGCAACACGGAGTTTTCCTCCGTGGCATCCCCACAATTACTCCATTCACACACAGAAGAAGGCAATGGCAAACCACTTCTGGATCATCTGCCAAGAACGTATATGAACAGGTCCCAGTCCGAGAAAAGGGTGGAAGGATCCTGTTCATATGGACCTGTCGTCAGACAGAACACTACAAATAAATAAACATTGAGGAATATAAATCAATTTTATAACAATTAAACAAGCATCTGAGCAAAAATTAATTTAATTTTGACTTTGTATTAAAATGAACCTGACATGACCCCATGTATCAGCACACATAAGTCAATTAGGATGCAATTTATTGCAAAACATTATAATAAACAACAATTTGTTCGCATCTAAAGTAAGGAATTATATATAAAATGTCTCCATCTGAGGTACAAAATAACCCCCTGAGAAGTAACATATGTGAAAATCTTGAAAGGAAGAGAAGATTTTGTCAAATGGGCAAGAAACTTTAAAATACAAAAAGGCGTAAAGATGGAAAAGCATTAGAAGTGGGGAAAGCGCTGGTGATATTTGTTCGTGACTGTAATATTGATGATTTGCGTAAAGATTTTTACTTTTCTACATTTCATTTGGGTTTCACCAAGTTTAGGGGAGTAAGCACACAACACCTTAAAATCCATCCTCTCACTTTTTGATCGACTACAGACGCATTTATTCCTGAATAAAATATGTCAATATCTTGATGAGTACTCCAGCAGAAGCAGCAATTTCCATCATCATACATTATTCAATAGAAAAGAAATTGACGACGTCGTACATTACAAAATATCGTAGTTATTTGGTGAGATTTTTATGTGGCTTATGATATGGATTTGCTTCGTCCAATTTTCTTCACCATTTCTTATTTTTGTGAAGTAATAGAGAGAACGAGAGAAAAAAGAAGGCACTTACTTCTTTGTGCTTCTCACCCTAGGAAGCAGTTACCTCGCCACTGACTTCCTATCATCCGTCTAAAGCCACGGAAGTGGGCAAAAATTGACGGTGGAAAAATTCATCGTCGAGAGGTCAGCGTTCTCCATAAACACTTCTGTTCAGTTGGTTACACTTCACTATCACGGAAATGAATTCTAATAGCGTATTTTTCTTATTGCATATAAAAAACCATAGCCACGGTGGTCTAGCGTTTAGAACGCTGGCCTTGTAATCCTGGGGTCTCGGGTTCGATTCCCGGCGGTGCCCGAATTTATAACTTGTGTTGGGCAAGGCCGTGGTCTAGGCAACACGGAGTTTTCCTCCGTGGCATCCCAACAATTACTCCATTCACACACAGAAGAAGGCAAGGGCAAACCACTTCTGGATCATCTGCCAAAACGTATATGAACAGGTCCCAGTCCGAGAAAAGGATGGAAGGATCCTGTTCATATGGACCTGTCGTCAGACAGAACACTAAATAAATAAAATATATAAAAAACATAGCCAATTTGGTTTCATAATTCCCGGCGAATTAACCTCTTATTAATTACTGAACAAACTACAAGGGTTTCATAATTTATTTTCTGCCAGAAAAATAATTTCTGGCGAGATATCTCATTCATTCGAATAATACATAACACTTATACACAACAGCCTATAAATATATGACCGCAAACATTTGTTCATTGTTTTCTATGAATAAAGTATGAATTGTGCAATTGGTTTTAACTAATGGATCAAAAATCTTGATGGATATTTAATGTAAAACATTCATCCACGCGATCGATAAATAAAACCTAACTGGCTTTTATCACTGACTCATCACTCCCTAGAGGCATCATGTTTTTTATAAAATCGAAACCGACGTGTGAGAAGTTAGATCAAGACTGATTTGAGCGGAGGGTTACTGATATGGGTCAAGATGAATTTCTCCGGGCGTAGTGTGTCTTCCATACGAAATTATATCAAAATTCGTCAAGAGATTCATAGAATTCAAATGAATGTCAACTTTTCATTATATCTGCTTTGAATACTGAGTGCAAATATCCCATAAAATAATTCCAGTATGGACATATGATTACGCATCTCAAGTTGTTACTCAGAAATCGTCCATCCTCTAACTGCGTTACGCAAAACTATCTTCAAATCGATCCCCTGATAGAACTATTTTGACATCGTAACAAGGCGGAAAAGTTCGCTAAAGATATTATAAAAAAATTTGGACAGGCAACATAATTCGCTTTGTAAAACATACTTTATAACTGGGTTTCTTGAAATCATTGATATACCACTGATAATAAGACATTCGAGTACTATATCCTCAACTTTTACCGCTAATCTCAAAGTGTTAAAATACTTGTTAAACCCAACCTGAAATAACCCCATTCAAGTTTACCATAGCCAGACACAGATACAGTGATTGAAAAATAGGGAAATTTGTGTTTCCGTTACGTTTTTTTAATACTTTATTAATTATTATAATTAAATTATTTTATCCAGCCTACGAACACCAAGAATATACATTTTTAACCTCAGGGTAAATTAAATGTTTGCTATTTCCATTTATAATTTCCTCAGTCCTGTTCTACAGCATCGCCGGTGTAATATAAAAAAGACTATATTTTGAATTTAAAGTGTCTCCTTGTCCAGACCACTATAATTGTAAGATATTTTTGCTTTCAAACCTCTTCATTTTCTGTTATGCAACCTCACTTTTTATATTTTATAAACTAAACTATCTTTACGCTTGGTTAATGTTTCACTAAAAATGCTGGCCTATGGAACGTAAGTGGTGAAGAGCAGACAGCAACGCGCTACTACGTGCTCAGAAAAAGAAAGAAATAATCCGGTACAACTTACGATTAAATATTTTATTCAAATTTTTACAACCTGACAATCTTACGAACAGTAATGCATATAGAATCATTTTGTGCTGTGATATAATAATTCACATAAACACGAGCGGAAACCCACAACTGGTACTTTAATGGACATCTGACGAAGGATTGCATTTAGAATATTACATTTAAATTTATATCGATTATACACCTGAAGATGGTTCATTGAAAACCGAAACATGTCGTGAAAAAGATGATGCTCTAATTGTAAATCGAACATTTCGATAGAAAGAGCATCATTTTAATATATTTTAATATATTTTAAATATTTTAAATATTAAATGTTAATTGTAGTAATAATATTTTAATATTTAATAAAATATTTTATTGTGATTAGACGGTTAAAATAAACAAAAACAATTAAACAAATTTAAAAATAGTTTGTGCTTTCGAAATTCGTGTATGTATTTAACGAACGCCGTGTTATTGTGAATACTAAAACAAACAAATTTATATTCATATATATTTTTGACGCAACTAATTTTTACTAGAATGTTAGAAAAGTTTTAATCACATTAAATTATTTCGTGAAACAAATTTAGGCCTGAAAGTAACTGTCCTCATGATCTCATATTTTAAATGAACTTTCAGTACACCTATTACTCAGGAAAGTGTTGACAAAAACCTTAATTCAATTACGTACTCACACAAAAAAATATATTATGTCTTAATGTTGTTATCTGAAAGAGAATTTACTCTTGATAAAATTCTTACGCCTACCGAGTCTATTGTCTTCAGATCCACTAAGGTTGCATAACGACCATAAGTGAAACGTGTGTGAAAAATATGCCTTTAAATGAAGATATTTTAATAGATTTGAAAAACGTCTGACATGGTTACACGTACAATGTAACTAAAATGTTTATGGAACTTAATGCAATATTATATAGGTTCTAAAATAAGGCCTATAGGAATGAGAGCGAAGTTGTTTATCAACTACCCCATACGTCTTTCTGGCATTTTGTTAAATAAATTTCAAAGACTTTACCTTTTACCTCTTGCAGTCTGTTGTCAAAACTTGACACAGAACTCAGTTTCTCAGACTAAATTAAACATCGCATTATTTAATTGTGCAGATATCTAGAGATCGCTAAAATCTATCTGTGACGACCAATTTTGAATTTGGACAATAGAATGTCCTTCTGAAGATAATGAGCAGACAGAATGTCTGAAGGGGACTCGGACGGCGGCGACAGAAATTTCTTCTCCGCCAGACAGCGCCTCGGGCGGCGTAGAGAGAGAAGAGAGACCGTCCACCGGGAACTCCCCTGCTAATTACAAGTCTCCACCATCGCAGTGCCTGGCGGGCGACTAACTCAAACTGTCTGCATCACCATGGCGACGTAGTTGTTTTATTCTGTACGCACTTAACCTGAACATTATATTTCTTTTTTATACGTGAAATATAAAACTAACTTCCAGTAGTTTCGAAACGGATATCATGCATTATGTATTTTCATCTTTTTAATTCACACAAATCCTGTTTCAGAGGTACGGTAGTTTAAGAAATAAATCGAGTCCTTCGAACTTAAGAAATGGCTTGTGGCAAAACAGGATCACTACGATTAAGGTTCTGTCGTTACTGTGTTGCTTTGGTAGTCATAAAAATCAAATTTGTAATTTTTATCCAAAAAATAATAAATAAATTCGAGAATAAGGGAGCGAAAAATACTAGAAACTATGTTAAATTAGGTAAGTGCTTGTATAAATATGTAAACAGGTCGATCATCTACTTATCTCGAAGTAAAAATAAGTGTAACTACGTCTTCAGACATTTAGAACAAACACAAATGACAAGCGTTAATATAGCCCACATAGCATAAACATTGTCTCCCTTGAGCGAACGTTCTCAACAAGGGAAATGATCTAGCTTCGTTATCTGTCTTTTTATATTTTTTAAAGTTTTACAATTATATTAGTGTTCCCTAGGTGGATTATTTGTTTTTATTTATATTTCTTAACTTTTTGCTCTCTGTTAATATTGTTTCTATTTTGGGTTTGCCTGTACTTGGCAGTTATATTTAATACTGTACATGTATAAGTTTAGTTAATCCGTTTGTGTAATATTATCCATTATTATTTCACTATTATTGTATATATTATCAGTTTTTGCCTGTTATTGGCTTCTTGCTGTTGGCAAACACGTAAATAAATTAATTGAATTTAATAATCATAAACTTTCAGAGTCACTGACTGACTCAAATTTAAACTGAGATTTGAGGTTCTCACGGTGATTAAGATTCCCTTATATTGCCTTCTGGTTTGTGGTTTGTGACGCCGTGTGGACTTGTAAGTGGTTACCAACGTTTCGGACGAAGGCATCGGTTTCATCAATAGCGTTCGATGTAAGTTGCTTTTAAAAGTTTTTAGAGTATCAATCAATTACCGTCAGAAAAATTTCATTCAAAAAAAGAAAAACAGACATCCCACGAAACAGCGTCGACGAAGGTCTTCAAATTTAATTCTTGAGTTCATACGGGTTTTTTTCTAGCTCTTATATTTGTATCTTATGTATCGGTTCCCACGTCAAACTCATTAGTGGATTAAAATAATTCCGACGCCAACTGAAGAAAACCGAAGAATGCATAAGAACTTACTTGGCGAGAAGAATATTTTGTGGATGTTCTTGATACGAGTTCACACGGCAGATGACCCAGAAGTCCAATTGCAAATTTTTTTATCATGGACTTCTGTCTTCTTTTTTGTATGTTAGAGGAAATAGTCGGCGTGGTGAAGGAAATAGACTTCTAGTCATTTTAAAACGAAGATAAAAAACTCTGTTGCAGGATCTCAAAACTCACGACAGAAAATGGACCGTCCGTTTCGAGCGTCCGTTGTCTTGAGGTCATTTTTGTAATTACTAAGTCGTGTTGAACAGACGCTTGGATATTAATTACTCCTCGCCGCTTGTAACACGTGCAAGTCCACTTCCTAATAAAGGAATGTTTGGTCTTCTGGGACTCCAGAGAAGAATATGAAAAACACATATAAATTCAAAACTTCTAAAACTTCACTAAATTTGAGATTCCCACGGCGTTGAAGATGTCGATGTTTATCCGCTAGACATTATTGCCGTGTGGACCTCTACGTAGATACCAACATTTTGGAGGAAAATACTGCCTCCATCGTCAGGTGAGATTTTAGATTTTCGAAATTTATGAAGGCTACAAGCACTTCTGAAACGTTAGAATTTACCATCTCTTCACTTGGTTCATGTCCTTGTGGTATTTACTTCAATATAAATTGTTATAAGGAACAATCGTCAGATTTTCCAGCTAACATAAAATTCCTTACGAATTTCTAGCGTCTCCATTCGTACACTTTTAATCAAATCTCATTCTTCTTGTTCGTCCAGCTTAATAAGCCTTGGATGTTAATAAAAAGTTCAAATTTTGAAGCAATTTATTATGATATTTTGTATTCAGTATTGATTTAAATGTGGAATAGCATCACTGCTGTATGGGATCTCTGCACAAAGATAGTTTCTGCTGAACATCATCATAAGAGGCTATGCAGTTTATAACACATATAAAACAAGTTGACTTAAATATATAATTTAATCAATAATAATACTTAGAAAATAATTTCCTCACGAATGCTGCAAAATATTTTGGAATATAACCCGAACCGAAATATACACGTAAACCCCAGTTTGTTATCTGTATGATTTCATAAATACTTTGTTCCTCTCGCGGTATCTAAGGGAGTTCTTAGTAATGAATTACGTATTTAAACAAATCCAAACTGATTTTTATATACAGCCTCGTACAGCAAGAAACTAACTAACTGACTGACTGTAACAAGGAAAAAATACTCAAATAGGAAATGATAATCTCCTCGGCTGTGAGATTAGAGCTGTTGCTTATTCGTTATTCATGATATCGATATTTATATATTCATATTTAAGCCCAAGAAGGTCACAGACTAAAATGGAGAAAAGCCTTAATTTAGGAGCAGAACTTACTAGTTTTTACAAGAATTCGACTATAATACGAAAAGGCAGAATTTTTTACACAATAAGCAGACAAACCACCTGTTTTCGTGTTCGGACGTTGGTTTAATTGGAAACATATCTGAACCCGACAATTCAGCTAAATACAGCAAAACGTTACACGGTTAATTACTTTAACTGCATGTACGTAGATGCCACTCATTAGCAGATTCTTGTACCGTGCAATTACATGATACATAATGAGAGAAAATATACACTGACATCAATGGAGAACGGACATGTCATTGTCAAGCCATTCCATGGTAAAACACGCGGGACTTCAGTAATCCCTGTGTTTAATTTCTTCTGTGTATTGTTTCATTTCACGAACATCAGTCTCTGCTAATACCGACAACTTCTGCATATGTCATTTAAAAACAGTAATTTTTATCTCGTTTCTGTTACGTATTACGACTTTCTATTATTTTTAAGTTCCCTTTCGTGCATAGTAATTTGTCCACAAGATATTTAATCTCCAAAACTTTTCCTTTTTCCGAACTTCCTCGTTTTCCTTTGTCCTGTACGGTGTTTCATTAGATTTAATTTCTATTTTTCGCTATAAAATTCTATTAATTCTGCCCCTTTGTTTCCCTCCCATATGGCAGATTAGATTTTTCCCTTTTAATCCAAGAAATTTTTTATTCAATTAAGATGCTTGTTTACGAACATTTCGATCTTAGATTTCTATCATCATCAGTCAATTCATGAATTGTATGATTTAATATGAATTAATTTATTTGCCACTGATGATGACCTCCTGAGGTCTAAACGCGCTTGGCACTAAGTGTCTTTTCAAAGTGTAAACAGTTTTTTTTGTATGCATGATTTAATATATCAATACACTGCACGGTATACAAGGTTTTAAGACATCTTTGCGTAACTATTGTCAATTAATTCGGGATCCTAATTTCTATGTGGAAGCATATCATTAAAAATATGCAATTTTTGTTACGACACAATTTTTACAATGTTGGGCTCACTGGCGGAACTACGAAACCCGTATTAACCTTTCTGTCTTCCTTGAAGGCTATTTATCCAATGGAGCTTGGGTATTAAAATTTTGTAAAGACAAATTTTCGTACTTTAAAAACTTCTAATATGACGGCATTGCGAATTTTTTTTTATTTTGCGTGACAAATTTATAGCAGCTAGAATATATAATAATAGGATTTACGCACAGAATTGGATCCCTCTCATAAAATATTCGTATACTGAAGAGTTTTATGGACCATAAATGCTTTAAATTCTTCCCATAATCTATTGTTTTATTACAAATACATTTTATCGCTCCTACGACTATGAGATTATTTATACAGAATTACATAAGCAATATATTTAAAATTAAAAATCGACTTTCGGTTAAGAGCAGCGTGAAATTTTTGGTGCTGATCAACGTTTACATAAAAATTTCAGTTGTCATTTTCGAGATGTGTGCCGCGTGCGCCTATGAACAAGAACAAATTTAAATAGTACATTTGTGTGCATCTTCAGTTCAGTTCAAATTCTAAATTAACAAGAGAATATTTAATGCAGAAGAAATATAGTGATAAAGCAAGATGAATTGGTGAGTAAATTACAAAATAAAATCCACACTTCACACGTTCAAGCTTGTAATCGGTATTTACACATTTTAAAAATTATATTAACAGTGGATGTAACTCAGAGAACCGACATACAATGAACATCGAAAACATTATCGTTTGGCCTATATCTACTCTACGTAAATTTGATTAATGTAGAGAGATGTAACATATACGCGCCTACGAAGAACACAAGTTAGGTCTACATCATACTGTTTGCAGTTAAATTATTAATTCAATCCACAGGCACTTCTGCATTGACCTTTCACGAATAAACACATTGCTACTGAGTTCGTACTTGGAGTCTTATAAATACACTACTTAAAGTTTTCTGTGCATAACAACTGTCTTAATTTCAATTCTACTTTCGTTTACACAGTCTATTTTTACAACGCTCACTAAAATAATTCCCCTAATAATATTCTAAATTATTTTAACTACTTTTATTTAATCTATTACCTGTTAATATTGTTATTAATAATATGCTGTGCTAAATGTCTATTTTCAAAACAGTATTGAATTAGAATGCAAATTATCTGTAGGCTTGTCGAACTTATAACCTGATAGGCAAAATGAATGAGACGGTTGTATGGAGCCTCTATTCTGATACATATTTTAATAATCTTCAAAATATTTATTGTTATAGGACGAGAATGTAATGACCATTACATAAATGCCAACTATTAATACCGATCATCTAAGAGTTAGAACGTATAGTTTCCCAACTTGGCTCTTTAATATCCAACCACAAATCAACCTCCCGTTAGAGCCTACAACTGTAGAATCACGTATGCTTCAATTTCGCCACAATTTTCAGGGATGATATTGGACGGATTGTATGAAGTATGACGTTCCACGTTATTTAAATGTGTACACTCTCCAATAAATTGATTTATCAGGCCAAGAAAAACTAATAATGAATTTAAATTTACTGCAGAATCACTAGAAAGAATTCTGAGTGGCATTTTTTAAACGCCGTCTGATGGTAAGAACAACATGTGAACATAACGTATTCATTTGCATTAATTTATTTACATTACATATACTCTTTATTTATTGTCAAAATAAGTCCCATAAATCATTTCTTACCCTCTGCATGTTGCAAAACACTCAAGCATATCTAAATAAAACGTAAAGTTAGTATTGATATTTTTACCTCAGTGGAATATTGATAAAACATTCACTTTTTCACTTAATGTTTAGCCGTCAGAAAAACAGAGAAAGAATGAGGACATTATTTGCAGAGCGAAGTATAATATCGGAAACCAAACGAGTTCCCAAAACAAACTTTACTCTTGGTGGAAGTTGTGATATATAGAATACAAAAACTTGAATGATGTTGAAGCTATTTTTGGGAAAAACTTTTATAGGCCTACATTATACTGTATTATGATAGCAACACGAAAGCTTAGAAATTGAAGGAAAATAAACAGTTTTTAAAATTGGTTCCTGGAATGCATTTTACTGAAATTTAAATTAACATGGTTCATTATGCATGTAGTAGGCCTGCTGATTAAATATTGAAATGCTATGCAAATGAAGTGATCGCTGTTTAAAAAGACACGTCGTGGTCTTACCACTTACGATTGTAGAGAAAACCCGATAAATTTAGCAAACATGGTTTTGATAATCTAAAGAGGAAGTACGTAGGCTATTATTAACTAAATTAAAAACTTTCGCCAAAAAACAGTTCTTTCACTACTGTCCTGCAGAAGGAACGTGAGGCTTAAGGTCTACAGGCAAACGTAGAAAACAGGAAAGTTTTGTGCAGATAAAGATAACAGGACATAATCTGTTCTCAATTCTGGAAACACCGTAGTACATTACATTTTTTGCTGTAAAATACGTATATAATTTTGAAATGTTAGATTCCTATAATTGACTACCTTATATTACAATCTGAAATTCATCACAGATAATTTTAGAACCCAAAATATTACGCCATCCTGAACTATTTTCATCTACCACCAATCCACATCTACTTAAGATCCATCTGAATGTTATCTTCCAATTCACTTGCGATCCTTACATAATTCATGATAACTTTGAACGGAATATGTGGAAACAAAGTTTCAGAATTATATTAATGTTGACTCCAGCTTCACAGGAGAGATCAGAATTCAGACATAAGTACTAAGTAAATCAGAATAGACGGCAAATTAGTTTAATGTTTTTGAGATAAGCTGCTGAGAAATGAGCATTTTATCATATGAAAAGTTCACGTGTACTTTTTGTCTATATTCATAATTTGCATTGGAGAATTATCGTTGCGTATTGTTAATATTAATATTAGTATTATTACTCGGCATATCTTTTGCTCTATTTTCATATACGCAATATTTTACTACAAGCTGTATCAAGCAGCTACATGTTTCAACACTGGTCTGCCATCATCGTAAAATCATACGTCTCCATAATTTGTCAAGTGTACTTCTCATTGTATATAAGACTATACGTAGAACTAACCTCATTATAATTTGAAGTCACAATACTTGAAGGTTTAAAAGAGGCTGGATACAAGAAGATAAGATTATAAGTAAATATTTTGAACAACAGCGTACTTAACAAACTAAGTGATCGTATATGATTGTATGAAGGAGACATAGAAATATCGAAAGATGTGGTCACAAAATATAGCTTATGACAGAGTCCTATATACATAGAAAAGGTTTCAATATTGCGTAATAAATTTGTTCCAAACCGAGTTTAAATGTACAGATAATTAAATGGCTTAACTACTAAATTTATTTTCTTTATAACAGTATTAACAGTGTTCATTTAACGCATAAAAGTAAGCGAAAGTTCACGAAGGAGAATACATTTCTATCACACAGAATAAAGCAGTATATTACGTAATAATCTAATATAGACTGAACAGATATGTTGACTGTTTCACCCATATTTTACTCTAATATAGACTGAACAGATATGTTGACATAACACTCTGTTTCACCCATATTTTACAAATAAAAGCAAGCTGAACATGCAGTACATTCACTGAGAAAGTTTAAAGCAACAGTACTTCCCGGATCTCGGAAAGAATTTATTTAATAAAAGGTTTGTTGGTTATGTTGATTTTTATGGAACGATACGTGACTTGTATCGGAGAAACCTCGTAGGGTTTGTCGGTGAATCATGTAGTTCAAGCCGGAAGCCGGGAAGTGACAGTTGCGTTCATTTCCATCAGTGAACGCAATGTTAAATTTTTTCAACTTCAAAATTGGTTAACGTTGAAATTTATCAATATTTCTGCTTCATTATTTTGAATTATTGGGTCGTATCAGATGTAAAAATATGATTTGATGATAAACGACATTCAGGAATCGAAAGTGATGAAAACAAAATTAATTTTGTGTCGAATTACCGTGTTTTATGACGCATACGAGGCAAGGGACAAAGACCCACACTTGAACATTGTTCTAGTTTTACAGTAAAGTAAGAAACGGAAATCATACTAGTCTGAAAAATACAAAATGCATAAATAAAAAGCTAAAACTCTTAATGCGCTTAAGATCCACGCCATAGATAGAAATTTCAAAATTGAGGCAAAAATCAGTAAGTTCTTCACCACAGGTCTATACTGAGATTAGCGGTTAGCTACACGATCCGCCCCTTTTAGAAACAGCCCCGGTGTACATCTCAAAGGGGACTGTGTGGACCCAGAATCGTCTGATGACGACGTCGGAAAATAAAATCCATGCCCTTGCCAGGAATCGAACAAGGGGTCCGGTTTACAGAATTTTATATCGGCTCATAAACAAATATAAATAAATTCTAAACCACAAATATTGCAATTTTACGTCACAACTTTTAGAGTGTTTGTTTTTAATTGTTAGTGATACGCGAGGAACGGCAAAATGATATCTCTTATTGAATTCGAATCAAAATCTCAAAAAGTTATTTTCTGTTCTTCTTATCAGAATATAGGTCAGGGGGGGGTTTACGTGGTAAGAGGTCTCCACATTTAGCACGTAATTAACACAAAATATATAGTCTTATTTCACCACCGACAGAATATACAGAGTAATGTACAAATCTCTTCCGCACGTGTAATTAACTCTTCTTACTATACCTCGTTGGTCTTGGTGTTCGATTTGTAAATATTTGCATTACCGATATCACACAACACAAAATTATAAATTAAAAGACAACCCGTATTTCAGACGACACTAAAAAAAGCTAAATTTGAGGAGGTGTGTGAAAATATACAGATGTAAAAACAAATATAATGCTTTCATATCGCCAATACCAAATTTTACTTGGGGATGAATGTTGCAGAAATATGAACAGACACGTTACGTAAACAGAGCATAATAACGATATCTCAGACGTCTGCCTATGTTGTTGTTACACAAACCTGTCCAAAATCTTAACATCGATACCAACTTTCCACACTTAATTTACCTATTGCGAAACAAATTTCACTTTTCAGAAAAACATATGATAAACGTTTTAAACATACCTCTGATGTAAGAGAGAAACATCTTTAACCGCGATGTTTCCACAGTTAAACTAAAGTCACACGTCACACCACGACACTGGAAAGTGCTAACTAAGCCTTGGAACCACCGAACAGAGTGACGATTTGAAATGCAACTGACATGATAATCCGTCCAGCGTTTCAAGGTTCAAATAATATCTTCTAGAGCGACCAGCAAAACGAAGAGAGACCATTTATCTACAGTAATAGTAACTACTGAAAGACAAAAAATGAATAAAAATGTCTGTAAAAAAACCCAATAAAAAACCAAAACAACCCTTTCAAAAGAAAGAGAAATGCACGAAAATTGCGTATCTCAAAATAGACGGGGGCGGGTGAAGTAAATTTAGGGGGGGAGGGGGGGGACAGACCCCTACATAAGTACTATGGTAAAAAGAGTGAGAAGGGGGAGAAAGATATGTCCAAGAAATTTTCTGTTTCATAACGAACAATTTACAATAATTAAGGGCATACTTACAGTACGCTAATGATACTAGTTACTTGCTTCTTCGACTCTGTGGTTTAAAATGTGATATAAGAGGTTCTAGAGTCGACTATTGTCCACCCGAAGTCACTGTTTAACTTTTAAATACAACTATTATCCCCACATGAAAAAACAGTTATTCTCGAATAGGTCTATTTGCAATAATTCATATATTACTGTGCCCCACTGTGACTCCACCTCCTTATTAATCGTATTAATATACATTTCCTCTTTACCACTTGAGTTTATGAGATGCTGTAAGAGAAAAATAACAATACTAGGAGTTGGAGAAATGAAGGAGAGATTTTTTTAAAATAACAGAGTCGAAGGAATCACATAAGTTAAAGCATGATGAGGGGTGAGGAGGGGGCGAATAGGAGGCAAGAGAAGACGATGGAAGGGAAATGAAGACGGCGATAATTACGGAATAATATGTAATGGCAGATAATGAGTAGGAGAAACACGGTAATGATGATTACTTAAGAATATGGAGCTATTGGCACTGGTAATGGTCCTGAAGTTTTATGGGAGGGGGGATAATACGAATTATTATCAACCAAAATAAACTTTAGTGAAATTTAAATGCGTACGCAAAGAAGGGAGAGATAACCATTCGCAGACGTAAAGGTGATACAGAAAATTTTTGTAGAGAATTACGGGTACTCCTAAGTCGTGCAAGACTGTAAACAGCTGCAGGTAATAACGTGTATTTATTCAAATTTTATTATTTATTCCTGTCAGGCAGAACGTATATGGCCGATTTTCAAATCACTTACGGAATCATTATGTTGTCAGCAGTTTTACGATTATTTAACGACCATCCTTCATGTGTCGTACTTATGTGTTAACTGCGGACTCTGGACCGCCGCGTGGGGTACGTTCCACGGAAAGGCGCGTTCGGTGAATCCGCGTTGGACGAACTTAGTACTGCGTGATATTAATTGGTATAAGGGAACGCTGATGTAGAGAGTCAAAGCTTATTTATACTGTAATAATATTTATTTGCGAATAAACCGGGTAATATAATAAAGTTTTATCTGAAAGTTGTGCATTAACCGTAAAATATCAAAGCAAGGTTAAATTTTAAAATATATTATTCAACAGACTGTTTCTCATACCACCATGAAACTTATCTTTATTTTATCGTCTAATGTCATAAAATCGCAGTTTCATTTTGATTCGTTATTACTTTTTTATTTAAATTTTGATTTCATAATGCAAAGTGCATGATCAGAGACATTAAAATACGAAAGAGCAATACGACCCGAGTTAACACGGTAACAGCGCAAAAGGGGTTACATGCAGTTTGTGAGGCGGGATGAAGCAATCGTTGGATGACAGCTGAACATTTTCACTCTTAAATATTTTGAACAAAATGAACGAATTTCGTTGTAAATACGTAAAAGTCAGAACTAAACCGCTTTTAGCTTTATACACAGCAATAGCATTTTTCGCGTGCTAATAGAAAGTGTTTGGCGTGTGTAGTTGGAAATCTCTCCTTTGGCAAATAATTCTTCTCATTTCCTTTAACGCGTATAATCGAAGCCGCTTTGGACAAATCCGCTCTGGAGGAAAGTTTGTCGTATAATATAAGTCTGTATCATTTAATCTGAACTCGAATATAGGATTCTGTGAGTTATAAACTGCCATGTTCGAAGCAATAATTAATCTTAAAAATAGTATTAAAATATATTAAAATTGTCCGTCAATCACAATAAAGTAATATAAGATAATTAGATGGTTAAAATATTATCCTTTGTTCCGTATCGAGTACTCGATTTACATATGGAACATTCTCGACATGTTTCGGCTTTCATAGAGCCGTCATCAGGTGTATGTTATAAACTCTTAATTCAATTACTAATTTTTAATTTTTAATTTTCTTATCATTTCTTCGTTTTTCATTGTATCAACATTTATTGATGTGTTATATAACATTGATGTAATCGTATTGTCGGAGTGATGTTAATGCTGCGTATATTGGTCTGTGAATTAAAGGAT
>NW_019060631.1:131337-146002 GCF_000696155.1 Zootermopsis nevadensis | reverse complement strand
CCCAAGGCTCTAGGTGTGCCGCGAATTCTTATAAAAAATTAAATTTTCGCACGTAATTAGAAAAAAACAATAAAATGTCTTTTTTTAATTAAAATTCGTAACACACAAAAATACACGTTAATGTCAACGTGTGAATTTATGCTGGACTTACAAAGAATATCAAATTTATATGAGGAATCACTTCACGTTTCTTTCTACCATTCTGTCATTTTCACAAGAAACTATATTCTAGAACAATCGTACGAAGAGGAACTATTGTAAGATGCTTTTTTTGCCCAGTGCCGGATATTTGTCTCACAGCCACGCGCGGACCTCCCCCCTACCGTCCAATCCCCTCGGCATAATTTTCTGATAAAATTTTAAAAATTCTTCTCTCTTTATCTTACCTGCATTATGCATATAAGGCACACTTTTTGTGGTTAATATTGAGGAAGTATAGACTATAGCTAATGATACAACGTCATTTCCCATCATACAAGTACCCTTTATAACCCCCCCGCCCCCCTTCTCAAAAGCAGGACGCCCTTGCACCAGTACCAAGATAATTTAAACTCCTTCACAGCGCAATCTAGAAATTCAGTATTTTGATAACACTCAACAATTTTCAACTATCTTGTTATGGGCATTAATAATATACTTGTGAAATAGAATTTCTTTATATTCCTTTTTGTTTCTAACTTCTTCCTTCTACACCGTCAATTTTGTTTTTTTTATAACGTTTCAAACTAGAAAAAGGAGAGAAAAGCTGCCATTTTGATGTGGGCAAAAATTGATAATGTGAGGTTATGTATAGCTTTTGGGTGTTGGGGGGGCGGTTTTCAAAAGGGAGATTTGCATGTTGGCCGCTGAGTGGTGTGGGCGAGTCTATGCGAAAAAAAAGAAAGAAAGAGAGACAAGATGGCTGCCGTATAGCCACGCCATGGAATCATGATTATACATCAGTTAAAAGCTAAGTAGTAAAACCATGACTATGTGGTGGGATGGATCTCGCAGGAAATCACGGCATCTGAGATTATACTTGCCCGGTCAGGTCTCCTGCAACATTAGCCTAAGTTCATGATTCAAAACATTAAATATAACGAAAACCTTCTTCAATTTTGTGATGTTTGATGATATTGAATATTACACAAGCGCCGATGTTACGTAAGAGAGAATTCTCGTTCAAATATTTTTAAAAAATTTAGTCTATAAAGCAAATAAAACACGATACTTGTTGGTATTTGGGGAAATAATTTCTGTTTACGTTGCGAATCTTCGGAAACCCACAAATACAAAATTAATAGTAGTTGAAGCAGGCAGTGCATATAGTCTCCAATGGGTTTAAATAGGTTAAATACAAGATTTAACGCCTAAACAAATAGCAACAAACAGCAGGTAAAATGTAACAGACGATAGATGTCGCTTACGTAAATATTATATATTAAAATGTGAAAAGTTCGCATCGGAACAATAACAACATTGCTTTTAAAATGATCCCTCAGTAAGACACGTGTCGAGAACAACTCTTCTGTTTTATCACCACGTGGTACATAACGACTAACTCTGTGAAGAGTGGCTTGTACCATTTTGTGAGCAGCGCACAGTAGCAGACGGTAATAAGGCTGATAAAGAACAAGGAAATATGAGGTTATCGCAAGTTTTAGGCAACTTGAATGCTTCGGTACGAATGTACAGGCGATATGATATCGCGTATCGCTTGTTGCCTTGTTGGTTGTTGCTATTTACTTTGGTGTGAATTCTGCACAGATATTCTTTACTATTCTACTGGAAATTGAAAGGAAGGAAGAATGTAGTAAACGTCATATTTATTATTTAGTGTTCTGTCTGACGACAGGTCCATATGAACAGGATCCTTCCATCCTTTTCTCGGACTGGGACCTGTTCATATACGTTCTTGGCAGATGATCCAGAAGTGGTTTGCAATTGCCTTCTTCTGTGTGTGAATGGAGGAATTGTTGGGATGCCACGGAGGAAAAATCCGTGTTGCCTAGACCACGGCCTTGACCAACACAATTTTTTTTATTTAGTGTTCTGTCTGAGGACAGGTCCATATGAGCAGGATCCTTCCATCCTTTTCTCGGACTGGGATCTGTTCATATACGTTCTTGGCAGATGATCCCGAAGTGGTTTGCCATTGCCTTCTTCTGTGTGTGAATGGAGTAATTGTTGGGATGCCACGGAGAAACCGGGGAAGCCCCCGGAGGAAAACTCCGTGTTGCCTAGACCACGGCCTTGCCCAACACAAGTTATAAATTCGGGCACCGCCGGGAATCGAACCCGAGACCCCAGGATTACAAGGCCAGCGTTCTAACCGCCAAAACGTCATATATGTAGAAATAAATTAAAAGTAGTACACTGTTGAAATCGGTTAGATCAAATGAGATTCTAACATTTGTGCACCTCTTGCTCTAACCTCTGGAATGGAACTTCCATGTGGACCAAATAAGCTACAGAAAGAGTCATGGCTTACTAAGTATAATAATATGAGCTGAGTGTACACATTGACAGCAGTGAAACAGCTTGTACCACCAACGTTTAAGTCTATTTGTTAGGACTAAAAAAACACGCAAGTTCCACGACAGAAGAATATCGCGTCCATTAGAATTTATTGAAACAAAATAATTTTATGGTGTTTACCTGCCATTACTAAGGGATCGTGTGCTTTTTAGGAAAATATTATAACAGATGTGGTGATGCTGTTAAGTGAAGTCTAATATGTACATGTGCTACATAGCAGCACTGTTATTTTAACCTCGATTTGAGATAGAAGTACGAGATATAAAATCATATTTTTTAAGAAAATATAAGTAAAAATAATTTTTTTTGTTAAGAAAATTGATTAAAATTAATTTTTGTATACTTCCTCGTGCAAAATCTGCGATGAAAAAAAATACCTTTAATCCCTGGCTTGCTTTATAACGCATTTATATACACTATACAGTTTTCATTCCTACCATGCAGTTTGAACTTATTCGAAGCGAAGTGATTGATTTATACGCAACTCAGAAACAAGACAAAGTCTCACAAACGCAACATTCGAGGTGATATTAGAAACGCGTGATTCGTTTACTTAAGTGTCTTTCTGCCCAATAAGTTTTCACGTATGCAATACCTTTAAAACAGAGCGTACAGTAACTAGATGGCACGGCGATCGCAGAAGACTGGAAAACTCCTTCGATGGCGCATGCTAAGATATCATTGTAACCATCCTACTGATTTTATAGAGATTAGTGAGTTCTATTTAAATATTGCATAAAATATTACTTTAGTATTTTATGGTTATTTACAAACATTATTGAATATATATTTATTTCAGGTAAACACACCCAACCCATACTTAAAACTACCAGAACGTAATATTAGATACTTAGCAAAAAGGGTCTTGAATTGAACTAATACGTGATAATACGCTTAGACTATAATGGAAGTTCCGAAAATCTATTTTCGTCAAAATCTGTCAAACGTTTCAATGAATGCCTTTTCACCAGTTCCCCAATATGACAAAAATGAAGCGAGGAATTCGACGTGTCATGTTAAGTTCAAATGTAAAAACGACTATATTACTTACTTTGGGATTTACGCCTTTATTCTGAAATCTGCATATAATGACACAGAAAAAATACTTCAAAACTCTTTTAACAAACTTAAATTTGGCAGATGAAGTACTCTGTAACATGTATTTTAGAGGCTGTACTAATTATTTTAATAACACACTTCACTCATAATTGATATAATTTGACGACCATAGTTTATGGTTGTGTTAATAGTGGTGTAACGGTGGAGTGCAATTGAACTTGTGTATTTTATACCACAAGTGTAAGAACGGTAAGAGACATAAATGTATTTAAACTGTGTGATTAGAAAAAATTAATAAAATTCAGATAACCGATGTAACGTTCTCAAAAGTCTCATACAGCGACATTAATTAAAAGAGAATTATAAACTGTGATAGAAATGACAGAAGTCTTATTATAGCTGTTAGTAATCAACACTTTAAAGAATACTGGTAACTACTAACCCACCTGCTTTAACAACCAACAAGCCTGAATATTTATTTATAATTTGTAAGATATCTGGACAAAATATGGGCACAGTAAACTTTGAAAATATTCCTAATGTTTTCTACTTAAGATGAAATGCTGAAATTCAGGAAAATATCTTCTTGACTGGATTCGGATTGAAAGTATGCGACTGTTTTTAGTTAAACTAGTCGGAGAGACAGGACAAATATTAAAAATGCAAGGATGGAATGCTTTCGTATTAAGAATAATACTATCTAATTATGAGAAAATCCAATAATTTAAAATTATAAGCTCATTCCACATGAAAATATTATGAAACTGCATTTTATAAAATCCTAGAAGCACAGAAAAAATTTTATTTAATGAAATTTATAAACTCAAAATTAAAGAGTGCTCTTTTAATTGACACACTCTTTTCGACTGCAGTAACAGCTTTTTCAAGATTATTTTCTGAAATTTTTTCTCCCTAATTTGGTTCCATTTTCTGAAACAATTCCATCTCTTTTCATTAAAAACATTTCTGTAGTAAGAATATATTCAGCAAAAGTGTCAAATATATGTACACCCTTATATATCCCATATTTCGTATCCTGTAATTTAAATTATTGTTCAAATAAACCCTTCAGATAAAAACAATTAAAACAGACTTGCATCTTTAACACGTACACTAAGTTACTGCTAATGTTATGAAAAATAACACGTACTTCATTCACGTGTTATGGCACTAAGAGGTCAGTATTTATGCACAGTAATATTAGAAGTGCCTTCGTACTCATAAAATCTAACTAAGTCTCGAATTCACTGTCAGTGAACACAACTGCCAAGTACGTTTTCTCCTACGAATCCTTAGTTTCGCGTTTGACTGAAATAATCAGGAATACTACTTGATTCAAAATGCAGTATATAGGTAATTAACTTTATAGGCTTCGTTTGGTGCTCTGAATAAAAAGAAAAATATTTTCTAAACGTCATTAATACATAGAGGAGATGGGAATTATTAAAAATTATTTAGATTAAATATCCACTGTATGGTTTAAAACGTTGTTGACATTGTATCCTGAATACGGATCGTGTTACATTCATTTTTCATTAACGTCACCAAAATCATTCTCATAAAATATCTTATTTACAAATACCCCTTAAATTACAGCCATTCCAATAGAACTTCCTCTCCCTTCCCGCGTTTTCCCTGCTTTAACCGCCTAAAGATTAAAATCAACGTAACACGAGAGTTGTCATTTCATAATCATTATTTCACTAATCTATTAGCATCACGCAACAGAGTTCTTGTCGTAATGGTTCGCGATCTTCCAAAAACACGGAATAATACAAAACTTCGAGATAAATCGATACTTCGCTTTTATAATGTTTAACTTTCTTCCGTACATACACGGCACGCCTTAATTATTATTGGTGTTAAACTGTCTTTAACAATGTTGAGATTACGTGGCTCGTAATTTACAATTCCTGTTTATCAGTCTGCCTGTTTGTCTGTCTGTCTACTTTAAAGTATAAAAACGAGATTTTTAGTCGGTATAGAGGCTACTTATCGGACAGAACCTTTAGCAACTATTATTTTTAAACAGCTACCATGACTCACAATAGAAAAGTGTCCTCACAACAACATCTGAAACGTAAATTATTTACACAAATTATATTCAGCGATTACAATTTTGTAAGTTACATGCGACATTCAGTTAACACGGGGCAATAACTTATTGAAAAGTGTAAACAAACATTCCTAATTCTCCTTCTCCGATTGCGCACCTGTCTCGAAGAAAATTTTCCGGTAATCTGGATGTCAGTAAGGAAAGATACTTGTGACAAAACACGAACACTGTTCCTTTCCAAAATCCATCACGTAAGTAGGCCGCACACAACACATCGGTGGGCTGCGGGTTGAGAAAGAATGATCTGTAGCAAGTGATTATGTGACCACCAACGCGATACTGAGGAAAACTAAGGAGATTCTAAGTCCGGTCACGAGATTTTCTGGTATGAGGTCAGGTTCACTCGACTTGATTGCTTGAACCTGCCGTCGTTAATGCAATGACAATGTCGTTTCGTGCAGAGTAATGTCTGATACACTTTCCTGTTTTAATTTAACCTCTGATTGTATTTACGATAACATCTGCTGACAAAGTCGTCGGAGCTAACCACGATTACTAAAATAGTTCGCCAAAGTTTTGTAATTGTTATAACCACAGAACTTTCAGAGTTTAATTTGCAGTAACATTTCTGGACTCGTCCCCCAATTTCATTCTACGTAATTGCCTCCATTTTGTTTCTCTTATCTGTTGCACCAATCACAACGTCGGTCCCATTATTGATGTTGTAATAACACTAATTAAAGTGACCAATAAATTATTTTAAAAATATTTATAAATTTTTGGCAAATTCGGAAGAAAAAAAAAATATATACGCAGGCAGGAGCTATAATAGGATATTGAAGTAAATAGTGAGCATGAATTATGAATTTAATATATACACTAGTCTTGATGTTTGTTGACTTGTTTGTTGGTTGTATTCATGTTTATTAGCCAATATAGAAATCGCCTAATAAGGAAAACAATCCCCTTTCTCATTTCCTTTCACATTAATACAAGACGTAGGGATTATCCAAAGCCATCTTTTATTAAGATCTATATTACAGTGAAGTTAATTATTCATCTGCATCGCTTTTATTTCTAGACGAATTCCGAGGCCGGTCTAGTGTCATGTCCTATTGGTGCTAGAGTTTTGTTTTACCAAGGCATGTAAACATTAATTTCTATTTGGTGCAGAGGTTTATAAGCGCCAACCTTCACCGTCATTCCGTCAATATACCTTCTTTACGTAAAACGTTGGCGTCGTGTTAACTTTGCGATATGACTACAGAACGTACGACAAATCTATTTCAGTACGTGCCAACGTTTTAGAGATACCTACTGCCTTCCTTCATCTTTAACCTAAAGATGGAGGCAGCAAGTACTTCTTAAACATCGGTGAACTTCTACCAGACATGGCGCTACAACCCAGAAGACAGGCATTTTGAAAGTCGCTGTCGTTAGATCCTCAAATCTTACTAGAGAAAATAAAGATGGAGAGAGATCATTTGTGTTTTCTTATATTATTGGGCTGGGCGTGTTCAATGCATGGAATAAATTCACACGAAATATAACACGGAAAAGCTGACAGGAGGAGACGATTTGGGAGACATTTCTGTAAATGAGAGATTAATATTAATTTTTATTGAATAAATAAGATGTTAATTCTCTGATTGGATCTATTGGGCTGGAGACGAATAACCATGGAGTTGCATAAATCGTTTTGGATTTATTAACACGCTGTGCCGTAGGATGAGCTCTAGGCCTACTCCGTGACGTAGGGTGCCTATTACGGCACTATTTGACGGACTGCAGGCGCCAGGTCCCCGGTTAAGAAGAACTGGTCCTTCGGCGGTGAGCAGAGGCTACAAAGTTATCGGTCTTTCCCCGTTCCACTTCAGCGATTTCTACAAATTTCACTTACTAAGACGATGTTCTTTAAAATTATTTCGTGAAACCATGAACGGCTTTCTATACACTTAATTCATATTTACATACTTACGTGGTTAGTTTTAGCATTAAGTCAATTATGAGGACTGTAAGAAAATTGTAATTTTCAGCGCAGCTGAATCACTAATAATCTGATGATTACCAAGTTTGTTTTGCTTTGTCCTAATAAACACAAAGCTATCTGATGTAAACTTGATACTGGGACTTCAATTTTGGAGGTAACAGATTCAAATTCCAACTGGGCGACCGGCTGACATATCCGCGACTTCCTTTCAAGACAAATCCTTATTTCCAATTCTTCAAGTTCTCATTTAGAATTTATAAGACTTATGTCGAAATAATGTAAGTAACTTAAGAACGACCTATCCTATTTACATCTGTAAACTATGTATTTCTTATCCATAGTTTCCATGTACCTCGTAGTGAAAGTCTGATTACCATAATTAACATTTAAATATTTAAAATATATTAAATGATATTCTCTATCGAAATGTTCTAATGTAAATCGAATATTTCGATAAAGAACATCACTTAATATTTTAAATATTTAAATGTTAATTATGGTAATATTTTAATATTTAATAGGAATTTTATTGTGATTAGACTGACAAGATTTAAACAAAAACATATACAATAAAAATAAGTACACTCCATAGAACACCCTACACACATAAATAGAACATCCACACCTTACACGGACACACACATTTCAAAAACACTCATTCATTAAGTAATCTTAATACTTTAGAGTAACCTCAAATACAAAGTCAGACCTCAGTACATGATAATTGATAATCTTATCCCAAAGAACTGAAGTCACTTCATCACTTCGAGACTAAGACACTTCACTTCACATCACTTCCTTTATCTCCATCTAATCCCCACTTAATACCCCCTTTGCTTGTAATTCTTGTCCAAAACAAAGTTAGGCCCTCGTATTAGGAACCAGATATTTATTTTGATCTGTATCCTGGGGTCTCGGGTTCGATTCCCGGCGGTGCCCGAATTTATAACTTGTGTTGGGCAAGGCCGTGGTCTCGGCAACACGGAGTTTTCCTCCGTGGCATCCCAACAATTACTCCATTCACACACAGAAGAAGGCAATGGCAAACCACTTCTGGATCATCTGCCAAGAACGTATATGAACAGGTCCCAGTCCGAGAAAAGGATGGAAGGATCCTGTCCATATGGACCTGTCGTCAGACAGAACACTACAAAAAATAAATTCCTCTGAACTCCTGTTTTTTTTATGTTCGTTAGTCAAAATCTTATGTGAATGACTTACATGACGACTTTACAAAGAAACTATGCATTTTTCAGGAGAACATGACAAATGAAATCGGCTTTCGAACAATTATTTATCTAAATTCGATACTTTTTACCTCTGATTAAGGCCTGTAGGTTGTAGTCTGTAGCTTATAGATACTACAGTAGATTTAAACTACCCAGATAAGACGCAGATACTGTCAAGCTGGTGAAGTGTCTGCCACATAAACATTAATGAACGTCAATTTGTGACTCAGAGTTTGGACTTTCATATTCCACGCAAAAGATTTTTATGACAAAAAATTGGGTTTTCCACGCTTCTGTGCAAAATATATACAAATATTTTGCAGATAACATTGACAATTTATTTCATATATGAAAGTTGCCCGGATGTCCAATCAAAAGCCATTTTGTAAGGTTTAAACAACTTCGTGTTTTGTTACAAGTTACAAGTATTAATTTTTTTAAAAAATTTACTAATATTCTTAGTAATGCATTCATCTACTGAATTCCGGTTTACGTTATAGAAAGCAATTGGTGCGTAGTTAAATGATGGTTCTTCAGTAGGCCTTTTCTTAACAGTAAAGTGTATACAAACTGAGATTTGAGGTCCTCAATGCAACGAAGTTGGCATTGACATTTGTCTTCTGAGTTGTAACAACATTTAAACTTACACATACCAACATTTCGGAGAAAAATATACCCTATCGAAACGTTTGTATCTACCAACAAGTTCGGATGACGTTACAACCCAGTATATCGACGAAGACAGATACACGAAGTGTACAAATATCACTATCTTAGTGGCCCTGATGTTATTTTAGGTACAAATTTACACGTGCTAAGGCGATGAACAGAAGAAAAATATAAATTCAAATTATTACTACTTGCAAGATATCGCATTATTAAACACAAATTTCACAAATTCTTACACTGGACTCTGACCTGAGCCAAAACATCTTGTACAGTGCCATATTTCTTTAAAACTAACTTTATTATCCTTCGATTTATGTCTGTCAGTCTGAACTGATGTTTTTCCTTCACCAATAAAATGTTCGTATATTCAGTTCCCAAACAGATGGATTGGCCGTAGGTAACTCAAAGAGTTTTATCTCATGTTTATTTTGACGCAAAAGAATTACAGAAAACATATGAAGTTTTGTGTACAGATACTTGCCTTATTTACAAATACTATTTTCTACGAAGTTAAAAGTGGTAGACGACAAACTTTAGCTGCTTTCTATAACATTTTCTGCGCAAACAAAGCGAGACAAAACATTTTTGTGACTTGGGTAGACACGTAAACATAAAAATATCATTTCAACTTCTCGCTTCTTACGTTTATGATACATTTTCTCGCCCTGAGGAAAGCATAATGCCAACCCTGTCTTTCCTTACGATTAATTTTTTTTTCCACAAAATGGCTTTAAACTTATAGAAAAGATCTGTAGACGTCGCCACCGAACTAGTCCGTCACTTATTATACGATCAATCGGAATAAAAGTGAGATTTTTCGTTACGTCTTGTTGTAGCAGAGATAGAGTGGTAATAATTATCATCATCTTCATCCGAAGCCACACAACTTCACTGGCGAGACACGGTAAAGATTTCTCTTCTACTTTTGGGTATTATTTTTTGTTGTCAGATATCCTCTCTCCTCCTTTAGAGTCGTACACAAAAATGTCTCCATTTTTTGTGATGTGGAATAGGTAAGGCCATAACGAGTAGTAATAATAATAATCATCATTTTTAAGGTTTATGTAATATTTTTTTTGTGGTGCCTTCGTGATGTTCGGAGGGACTTAGTGGTGAGTACTAATATCTCCGTTACGTATCTTGTTTTATTTAATTTTCTTCTCTCCTTCTGTCTCATTCTGTCCTTTGCTTCTAAATTTAAAAATGATGACGCTCTCAAAAATTCTGAGACCTAGAAGATACAACATCATAAGAAGAAGACACGATAAAGACATTTAAGAAAAAATATTTTCCTGGATTATGAATTATATCCAATTTTTCACTTAATAAACAGTTGCGGACAGACGAAAAGGGGTGTCATCTAGTTTCGGTGTTAGGTAGCTACAAAGCAATTGCGTTAAAAAATTATTAGAATTGTATTATAACTTGGAGAAGCGAAGGAGTGGTTATTACTATGACAACAGGTGTACACTACAAGCATAACTCAGTGGTTCAATCTTACTAAGGTGGTAAAGAGATCGCCCGAGAGATGTCTCCAATATTTGAAAGCATACATCGTCATTAATTCAATGTGTGAGAAAATAAAATGAGCATATGTCAGTAAAACTAAATATTTTGGCAAAATGGAAGAAAATGTTTATAATATTTTTAGATCGCAGTTAGCAAAAGCGACAAATTCAAATGTTTACCTTGCTTTCATCTGTTAATAGCCCATTCTTGGATTTCATTTCTCGTCACCTTTTACACATTTAGTTCACTGTCCATTTACTACAACAAAGTGTTTCGATCAATTGTGGCCATCATCAGGTTGTGGATAGTAAAGTGAGTACGCGCGACTTAAGAGAGAAAAATCAAGAATCAACCTAACACACCGAGATGCTGTAACGGACGCAAATTGCACAATTTTTGTACTGATATGTGTCTCTTTCACTCTTTTCGTACACGTAGACAAGCGATTAAAGGAAAGAAAAATTCACGACTATTTACATCTAAATTATTTATCAACAGTACTGGAAGAACGTTCCTAATTTACATTTCAGACCAATATTTTCGTTTTTATCCCAGTTTTTCTGGACCTATTTGCCGGGTGTCTCCCATGTTGGAGCAGAAGTCCAAATATCTTGGTGATGGTGACCTTTCAGATGCACGTATGTCTGAACATTTCACGGCGACTAAGTATAATGAATTATCGGACTCAGTACCCTGAGGACGAGGACGAAGAAGGTTCTCGAAACATTAATGTTTTCTTCATTAAACCACCTGAAACATCTGGTAGCCCGAGAAGAATTCATTAGACCTTTCTGATGTTAATATCCATTATGAAGATGGCTGCCTTCTAAGCTATAGCGCCTAGTAGTCTGATCTAACTCATTAAAACTCGTTAAAATCTTTCCTTTTTGTTTGACTGCTGAATTTGCGATACTCTCCTGGTGTATTCACCACAAGGCTTATACATTTTGTGCAGAACGTTTTAATAAGTACGAAACCTCTGTTACAGGTTTCTCTGACAGGAAAGTACTGAAGGATTTTGTTGAATCTTCCGTTAACAGTTGCAAGGAATCGAAAACAAGTACGGTTAAAATTTTGGTCAGAGCAGCTTTTAGAAATTATATGCAATATTCCGACAGCTTCAGGTACGTGGGTAATTGTACAATCCAATAATAAAAAACATATTTCGTTGTGTCCGCTTTTAGACTGCCATTTATTATATAGGTAAAAATTCAACTTTATATTTTCGGAATTTTATTCCGGACACATGTGCCCAGAGCTCTGGAAATCAATACCTCTTGTTTAGGTATGTGAGGGAGCGGTAGATTTTGTGGTTTCTATTTGACATTAGTATTTCATGACTCCACCACCAGAACACAGCCATCGTTGTAGAAACTGCACAAGGCACATGTAACTTTCTCATACAATTTGCAAAAACAGTGACGAACTTTAATAAACTGTGAACGGGATATGTTATCATACAAGTTCATGTGTCTATACTTACAAAAGGCCATTTTATAAAGACTCTGTTATGTGCCGTCTTCATTCACACGCATTTAATTGGCGAGAAATTCGTGAGAGAGAAGCCACAGGGATGAAATATCTAGGCAGATACAACAAATACGGAGAAGAACTCATTTCGCGTAAGAGTGGAATGCAGTTTCAATGAAAATCTTTTGCTAGAAACCATTTGCTTTGTAAATAAACAGTTCTGTATTTCAGTGTACATGATTGCAATTATGCGATGATATTAATAGAGAGAAGACCTGAAGTCTAATTCACCTATTTGAATGGGAGTTTTTTACACAGATAAAATCAGTTTCTAATAGTGATGTACTATAAACTTATTTTTAAGAACCACCTAAGATAAACATATACGATAGCATTTCTAGGAAAGAGCAAGCATTTTAAGGAGACAAAATCCATCAACTTCTGACTGACTGTATACATCACAATCCTTATAAAGACTATAGTCACTTAGGTGGTTAAGAAATACTTAACCTTTTATAAAATCCATATATCCATTACAGTTTTCATATATTCTGTCACGGGAAACTTATTTGGAGCAAATTAAATAATTTCTGCACAATCATACTACAACCTTAAGATACGTTTCATATTATCCTTCCATCTACGACTAGGTCTCCCAGAAGGTTTCTTTCTACATACACAATATACAAGACAAAGTTCGTCTTTCATGAAGATTTTCTCAAAAAAAAAATAGACAGTTATTTAATATCAGTGAGCATAAAAGCTATTCCTTACGGTTCACTACAAATACAAATCCTCTATATTTAAACATTTCAACCTAAAAGCAACATTCAATCCATTCACTGACTTGTGGATGTGGAATTATTTATTTAAAGCCAAATAGTAACCACAAGGACCACGTGTTCTAACAGTACACCAACGTTTCGTAAACAATAAGCCTGCTGTCTTCAACTTAAATTTTCCCTGAAGAGGCAGACATTTCTCTCCAAAATGTTAGCACGTTCCGACGAGTTAATATGGTGTCAAAACCCAGAACATCGTCATCCATTAACGATTTGGGTGTTGGGTCATCGTAATCTGTTTCAAGATTCTATCCTGGGTTTAGTTTGGAAAAACAGAAAAACCACAAAACTTATATGGGATATTCGACGATATAAAAGGGATAAATTCCTGTAGTTACCATTATACGAACTCGGTCAGTAAAAATAAAAATAATATTAAAAGTTTTGAAAATTGTATTCCAGTGTACACATGCATGCCGGCCAGAGGCGAATAATCACTATTAGTCAATTAATTATAAACAAATGTGTTGGATGGACGCTGATAAATGGCTGTAAGAAAGTTAAGCAAACAACGCAGAGAAACGTAAGTTAACGCTGTACGGTGTCTCCTCCTGGCAGCAGAATGTGGCACCATTGGTGGGTGTTGTCGGTGGCGTTTGATGATGGATGTGTCGCCAGGGGCGGGAGAGGGCGACGGACGTTTCGTAAGACAGACAGATGTCGAGCGTGAAGGATGAGTCAAATGTGGGACAGAATAAAATTCTCTGAGGGCATGAGTGTCACAAGCGTCTCGGTGAATAATGGACCGATCATTCCACATCAAAATTATTTTCTTATGTCTCCCGAGTTCTTCAGCTGAAATTTGCCTGGCGGTTCATGATTCGAATCCAGAGCTGAGTTAGCTAGAACATCATTTTTGTATTGTCCTTCTAGACGTGCCTTTAGATAATCAGGAACAGATGACACTTCCTGCCATCTGGTGGTCACGGATTAAGTCTGCTCTTCTCTGTGAGTCAAAGACTTTGAAGTATGTCACTCTTAATGTTGCGATGGGGTGAGACTTCATCTCTGTGGACCCGTGCCCAGATGATACTCGAATAAATACGGAGCAAATGACATTGACGAGGAAACCCAGTTCCAGTGCACTCTGTCCACTAGAGATCCCACCCGGGCCTTCGTGGTGGCCGAACGCCCGAGCTGTGGGACAGGCACAACCTTTGAAGTACTTGTTGTCCGCGAATTAGCTACGGCAGTTAAGCCAAATGATTCGAAATGTAATCCCCCAAATGCAGTATAAGATGTTTTGGTTCAAGTGTAACTTACCTTTCTCCCAACTGATGTAATTTTAATTTTCAATTTAACGTGTCATCAGCTTCAATTCGAG